>CM072524.1:238944-288944 GCA_036898135.1 Oncomelania hupensis | reverse complement strand
TGTACTGTACTGTACTCTGTGATAGTGAAAGCATTTCCCGGGGTGCCATGGTTTTCTGTATAAATAGTATCCCCACTTTGTGGAAATTTAGTGCTTTAAATTACCACTGTTTCTGTCATTCTCATTTGTTCTCTCTCGTTTCTAATCAGTAATATCGAATCAATCTATTATCTTCTTCGCTAGACCAGTCACCTACCTTTTTTCTTGAAAACTCCTCAAACTCCTCATTTGTGCATGTGTTGTGTTGGGTCAGCTTGGGGCTATTGGATGCTTTTTGCCAATTGGTCACTATATAGGGATTTCTATGGTATTATTATTTAGGAATGTAGGCATATTATATGTATGTGTTTTGTTAATATTGTATAATGATGTTTATATTCAGTTTTGTTTTTGTAAACGGGGGTTTGATAAATTAGAGTACAGCCTCAGTGTCCCCTGCATGAGATGCCTTTATTGTAAAGTGACCGGCTGGTGGAGTGCCTTCAATGTTACCATTAGGGTTGTTTCAGCAGATCTTTTTATACGGATCGGGGGTGAGTCCTCTTTCAACCAAGCTGTGCAAAAATATTTTTTTTAAAAAAACACATACACATAAAATGCCTACATTGCTAAATAATAATACCATAGAAAGCTCTAGTGCCCTTTTGGCAGTTAGCGTCCCCAAGCTGACCCTATTAATATGACTACCAAGCTGAAGATAGGATAGGACCCAACAGACCCCAAACACAAATGAGGAGTTTGGGGAGAGTTTTCAAGAAAAAATGTAGGTATGGTGTCCAGCGATGAAGATAATAGACTGATAAACACAGATTAGGAGCGAGAAAGAACAAATGAGAATAACAGAAACAGAGGTAATTTAAAGCACTACATTTTCACAAAGTGGGGATACTATTTATACACAAAACCTCAATAACTCAATGGGGGTATCTTCCAGACAGAATGGACACCAATTTCTCAATGTTTGGAAAGTGCCATATACAATTACATTTTTGAGAAAAAGAAAGAAGTTTTTGTACTATTTTCACGCACAGCAGACGAACTTCCTGCATCCTCCATCTTCGTTCATGATGCCATAATTATTAGATGGTATTTGACATAATCAATTATGCGCTTTTGTGGGGCCTTAGCACAATGAATATTGTTAGTATTTAATTTTACTATTATTATGAATACCTATACATGTCTATACTTTGGATATATTATTTTAGTGAATTTTCAATTCCGTTGCAATTTTTTCCTAGTCAAAATGTGGATAAGCTACAAATAAGCTGTCTGTTTTCAAAAGCCCACTTTATCATTGTTTAATGCAATATGAATGCGAATTTTATGGTAAACCCTTTTTTGCCAAAAAGTAAACACAGCTTTCAGATTGCGTCCTTTAAAGGCATCCAAATCTGTGCTGTGTACAAGCATCCAAATCTTGTAATGCCCCGGTACATGACTTGGGTGGCTTATAGCGGAAAGCTGTAGATAACCACACAAGCTTACTGTAATGAACATTGTTTAGTTGTCCGGAACGGACGAGAATACTAAGCACAAGTAGAAAGCAGACAGAGATTAAGCAAGATATTATACATCACAATACATACTGACTGTAGACCACAACTGATTTATGAGAAAACCAAACTTTATTATTTATTCGAAGTAAAGTTCAAAGTTGTATTTTCGTTGAAATAATACATTTTCTAACCAGTTAAGCAATTGAAAAGCAAGAATAAACAAAACAACAGCAAAAACACAATAGTAGGTAGGTTGGGTTTGGGCTCGCCACAGGCTGCGACTACGCCTTCCCCAGGGGAGGCGGCCCAGAATTTCCCAATAAAAATGGACCAGAGATAAAGCAGGATATGAGGGGCCGGGTAGCTCAGTTGGTAAGAGCGTCTTGCTAGTAACCGAAAGGTCGCTGGTTCGAATCCCGGATTGGTCAACGTGTGATCATATTATTTTCCCCTTTACCAACAACTGGCCCGCTGGTGTCAGTATAAATCGGTCCAGTAGTCACCTATATGCGAAAGTGTCGTGTGACTATAATCTACAAACAACAACAACAGCAGGATATTATAAAGGGTAATAGGCTAATAGTTAGTTAGTCATTCATTGTTTAAAGGTTCCAGCGGATTGCAAAGAGCCGAATCAGGACCACCCACAACTTATTGATGAGGGAAAAAGTACTTATGTATTCGAAGTAAACTCCACAATTGTTTATCATTGAAGTAATAAAATAATATTCAAACTAGATAAGCAACTGACAGAGATCGACTAATATCTAACAAATTACAGGAATAATTACTTTGACAACAGTGTTCAGCTTGGAGGCGGCAACACCCACTTCTGAAAAACTAGAAGGGCAAAGCCCACATGACTCATATGCTCCTAATGGGGCTTGCAATATTTAACATGAAAATGACTACCCAGAAATTTAAAAAAATGAAACAGTGGCATTAAAATGCAAAGTAATACAGACTTTGATCTTTCTATGCTCTTGACCTTGACCTCCGGTTCCAAATACACCCATGTACTATCAAATAAAGTACAGTAAAATTTGTATTAAGTCAACAAAAACTGTGACCTTGGGATGACCTTGACCTTCACGTGACCTCTAATGCCTATATTATGATCAAATAACCGAATGTTGTTGCATACTATGGGTTAAATAGAGCCGTTCCACGTTACGATGACCCATTTTTGTATGTTTCTGCAAGGCCTAAATTGACCTTCACCTTCAAGATCAACGCTTAAAGGGAACATATGTGAAAGAGCAATCTATCATCTATAACAAGTTTGGACTTTATATTTCGCATAGTTTAGGGTCAAGGTCACTTCAAAGTACCTATACTAAATGATTTTGGACAGCTCCAGTGACCTTGACCTTGGAGTGAGGTTGACCAAATATGCAAAGGATGTGTGTCTTATTGATACATATCTATCATACATCATAGAATCATAGGTTCAATATTAATAACTTAGGATTAAAATGTGAAATTATCTGAAAATTTGTAACTTTGTAAAACTAAAATTTGTTGACTTTGTAACCTTGACCGTGAAGTGAAGTCATTCATTCACTGATCATTTATGAGGTCTCATGGCTATACACCATCATTCCAAGTTTGGTTGTGATAGTTGAAATAGGTTCTGAGATATTAATCCACTTTAAAGTTTTGCACATCCAGATGGCGGACAGACGGACGGAGGGACCCACAGAAAATTTGTAATGTCATTTTTGTACTATTTAGGACCAATTTCGCACAATTCTTTTTTTTTATTTATTTTTTATTTATTTATTTTTTTTTAATTTTTTTTTTTTGGGGGGGGGCGGGGGGGGGGGGGGGGTGATTACATAGACTTACGTCGTAATGCATGCCTACGCTCAGCTTCCCAGTGTCGCCTCAGACTCCATAATTATACATCATCACCGGACGTTCCCAAAGCATTCCGCATATCTGAGAATGGCCGAGGTATACGTTCCCCTCTCTAGCGTTGGTCAGTCTCACCTACTCAGAGTGCGCTCAAAGCCGCCGCAGTCAAATTATGGAGGATGACAACTCAGCTTGAGGTAACTCTCTCTCTCTCTCTCTCTCCTCTTCCTCCAGCCCCGACTCTCAAAGGCAAAAGTCCATAGAGCCAATCGTGTGTTTTTATTTCCTGCAGTATACATTGCATTTGTAAATCTACTGCTCATAGTGATCCTCATAATTATTTATCTCCCTTCCGCCCCCGCTCCCCTCCTTCTCCCCTTTCCCCCCTCCACCCCCTCTTCTCCGCCCCCTCCGATTCATTACTCAATTTCCAATACAATCGGCACTAGTTTGTTTTTGTTTTTAAATTATAAGGGTAAAATACGCAATGCAAATTCACGAAAATCATAACTGATTAATGCTGCAGATTCAAAAGCAATTTTACAAAAAATACTCTCCATCAACAGTAATTATAAATACAGTATAAATACCTTTGGACTGAAATAACCCAGAACCAAAACCATTATGTAGCCACCTGACCAGCTCCATCAGAAGGACTTGGCGGGTTTACATCTTGTTCTTCATGCTCCTGTTTGTGATTGAAAACGTTAACATTACATTTCTACGTATCACAACCCGTAACAGTGAAACTCTGTGTATTTAAAAGGCACATTATTATGAACATTAAGTGGCGGAAATTCATAGGATCTATTCATCATCATCATCATCATCATCATCATCATCATCATCATCATCATCATCATCATCATTTGACTTATTGCTTTAGGTCCAACGTACTAGTCCGATGACATTTCAAGGGCCAGTAAGAGAACCATATCAATGTGTTAAAGTGAAAGTCACACATATACACACACCGCACCCTCACACATCACAGGCACACAATAACACTAACGCACATACACTAACACACAGACTAATGAATCAAATGTCCTTTTGTTTCAGGGTTCAAAGTTCCAAGCAGAAAGCCATCCTGGTCATGATAGTTTTTTTTATCACAACAGTTCTCAGTCTTGTACGTTTTTATTTAAATAAACTCTGACGTATTTTGCATTTGATTTTCTGTTTAGCCATCTTGCACTAAACTTAATAACACTCTTATGTCTTTGGTAAAAGATATGTAATAAATAGCTTCATCCTTTGGCTTTCATTAATATATCTGCATGCAGATATTTGGCTAATTAATTCCCAAACATCTGATAATAGTGTGTGGTTGTCCCAACAGCATAATGTACAGTAAAACTTGTATTTTATTGTATATAATTTCGGAGACAATCTGTAGAAAAGCTTCCTTTTTTTTTTTTTATAAAGATTGAGAAATAGTTACTGATTAAAGGGTACAGTGGACTACGATGAGCCGAACCTGATCTCACAAAACTGGTCATAATATCTCTCCCAAATAATCTGAAAGAAACGGTTAGTCTCCGAAAACATATGCACACATTACAAAAATATAACCTAAAACTATTTCATGATATTATGACCACCCTACCGTATCCTAAGGTAACTGAAGCTAAACTATGCTGAGAGCTCTTTAGCTTGATTTATTACACAAATGTATTTTTAAAATAACAAATATTTATAAGGATGGTCTGACAATTATGGTACTCTGTTATAGTCTACACAAAATACTGCAAACTTATCTTGCTTGAACATCGAGCTGTGTTTGCAATAGCAATACAATAGTGTAAGACATTTTGCACTGAACAATTGGACATGGATCTTTGGAGAGAGGCCCTTATATAGTTTCGTCAAATGGCGTGGGGATGAATTAAGGTATATAGGTGCTGTGGCCTAACTTATCAAGCTTGAAATCTTATTTTGTGTGGCTCCTCAACATTGAATGTTACCTCTTTCCACCTTGGCAGCATCCAAATTAGGATTGTCTTGCTAATCCGTTTTGTTTCTATGCATGCTTGGTTAATGTTCTGGTAACGTAACACAGGTAAAAACTGGAACACTCTACTAGAATGCTCCATCTTCAGTGGACACGTTTGTGCCCCAGAGCCTCACCAGCCTCCAATAAAAGAAGTCCTTTTAAAGTTATCTAAGACCATCTGTAGTGCAGCCCCATCAATCCTCCCCTCTCCCACCCATCCACCCACTCATCCCCCCCCCAAAAAAAAAAAATTTAAAACAAAAATTTAAAGCCCCAAAAAATAAAAAGAACCCGGCTTTAAAATCAATTATTGATTGCGGGCTTCCAAAGAAAATATTTTTACAAGTGACTTAATTTTCTGTTATAAAACTATTGTACAATTGGTAGGAAACAGCAAGCCATTTTATAATCCTCTTGTTATTTTATTAACAGAGGTGATAACCAGACTATTCACCAATCAAGAAACCTTGATCGAGATGGTCAAGGAACTCTAAGAAGAAGTTCAGTCCTTGAAGCGCATGCAGATATCAGGCACGGGTTCTGCCAAAAGTAAAGATCAGAGGATGTTGGGGACTGCAAGTTTCCCCTAGCGACCATGGATCAGGTGGCCGCTGTGGAAAAAATTTTGATATCTCCAAATGGAGTGAAAGTTGTCGTAAGTACCTATAGGTTATTATTTCTGTTTTAAATAAATACAATTGTAAGATAAAATAGAAAAGGCAATTATTAGCCACTAAAATGTAAAGCTTCACCTTTGATCAATGCGCTTTCAGTTATTTTGTCCAACCTTCAATCAACTAAGGGAAATATAATGGCAACACGTGATGGCAAATGATGCAATTTTACACACACACACGCACACACACACACACACACACACACCCACACACACACCCACACACACACACACACACACACACAACCCTTAACCTAACCCTAAGCCTAAAACAGCTGTAACTCTACCGGAACACTATTTTGACGTCAAAATAACGGGGCCGTCAAAAAAGTCAAAAGAAAGTATGTAGAGTTTCAAGTGTATATCAGAGTAACGTCGTTTCTACATGCCCACACAAACACGCACAAACAAACACACCCACACACAGAGACTGCTGCATAGTTTTTTGATTCCTCCATTACGTTGTCACTATGGGTAGTTTTCTTCACAAAACATTCTAATGTGAATATTTTCTTCGTTGTATGAAATGCGTAGCTTTCCTCACACCAAGGGTAAATAAGATGCAAAAAAGCATATGTGTAGCGATCGTTAACATAGGCACCACTGCTTCGAGATGAGAAAGAGATCAATAAAGCAGGGAAATAACACCTCTATTTTGTCAATAAACGAATTGCGGAGGGTCAAACAGAGGCTTTGACCGCGTTTTCTAAATGCTCTGTACTGTTCACTCTAGACACATCATGAGCACCGAAGTTAAGGCTATTGGTCTATAATCATTGAGACCGGGCGGGTTAGACTTCTTCGGAATCGGACAGATCTTATCCCATCCTATCCCGTGACTCCAAAGTCGTTGGGTCTATAATCATTGAGACCGGGCGGGTTAGACTTCTTCGGAATCGGACAGATCTTATCCCATCCTATCCCGTGACTCCAAAGTCGTTGGGGCACCAGAGATTATCGTTTAACTAGCGTACTCCATCTTTCTCTATCCTCAGGAGCCCTCATGGCTTCAATGTCAAGACAGTCCATTCTCGAATGTTGTCTTCCCACCTTTTTCTTTCTCCCTCTTCTTCTGCCTCCTTGCACCGTACCTTGCATGATGGTCTTTGCAAGACCTGATGCTCTGATGACTTAGCGATACCATCGGAATTTCAGTTTCTTCACCACTGTGAGAATGTCGTCGTGTTGTCCAATGGCTTGTGCGATGGTCTGTCGGACTTCGTTGTTGGTGATGTGCTGGGTATAGAAAATGCCCAGAAGTCTTCTGTAGCACCTCATCTCCATGCTTTGTATTCTTCGTTGTAGATCTGCTGTGAGGGTCCATGTTTTGCAAGAGTATAGGAAGATGGAGATGACAAGGGAGCGCAACAACCTGGCCTTGCAGTGTAGACTGATGGTCCTGTCTTTCCAAGTGGGCTTCCATCTTCTCGGACTAGGAAGTTGGTGATGTGCTCAGAATAGGAAATGCCCATAAGTCTTCTGTAGCACCTCATCTCCATGCTTGTATTCTTCGTTGTAGGTCTGCTGTGGAGATCCATTTTTCGCAAGCGTATACAAAGATGGAAATGACAAGGGAGCAACGTTTTGAGTTATTGGCCTTTGACTTTGATGTCCGTGTTGGTATTGTTGATCACCATTTTGGTATTCTCTGCATTTACCTAAAGGCTCTAGAGGTGGGGTCAAGCCTCTGTACCAGCTGTTCAAGTTCTTGTTCCTCTCCAGCCAATCCATCAATGTCATCCGCAAAACGGAGTTTGGAAATAGCTCTACATCCTATGCTGACTGTGCCTTCATGACCTGCAAGGGCATCTGACATGATGCGCTCCAGAAAGATGTTAAAGAGCGTTGGAGAGAGTAGGCATCATTGACGCACGCCGATTTTTGTTCTGAACCAGTTCCAGATAGCGCTGTTGTAGAGGACTGCACTGGTAGCGTTGTCATACAGGCTTTTGATGACTTCAATACTGTTAGGGCTGATGTTATACATTCTCGTGGTTGCCCACAGAGCTGCATGCCAGAATCGGTCAAACACTTTCTTGAAGTCTACGAACACATGAAATAGATTTTGTTGGTGCTGATAGTGGGCAGCCTTCCAATTATGAAACTCAGTGTGTGTACTTAGTGACGCATTGAAAATATCACAGAACACAGTAGCAAGCTCTTTACTGCATGCTTTGATCAGCCTGTCACCAATGCCATCAGGTTCTGAGTCTTTGTTAGGGTTGACCTGCTTAGGACTGTTTACTTTTCCTGCTCAATTTCAGGAATCAAAACATTATCCATCCTGCCTTTCACATTATCACATTATCTATTCTTTTCATGAGAAAAGTCATACCATGTATCAAAACGGCAGAAAAGCGTGTTAGTCTTTTAGCAAAATCCACCCTCTCCTCCTCATTCATCAATCAACCCTCTCCCTAACTTCCCCCATCCCCGCTAGCTTTTTAAAATCCTTTCCATGCTACCCTGACAGAATCTCAAACAAACTGCTCTTTTACTTTATCTTTGTATTTCAATTTATCTTCTCTGATTAGTTTATATATCAAAAGGTCTGAGGTGAAATTGTTTACACAGATATATATATATATCTTAACCTTTAGTTTGTTGGTTTCCGTGGTTTGTTATTTGTATAAATGTAATCTTTTTCTTAGTGTCTTCAAGAAACGACATATAACTTGAGGCAACATCAGTGACGTGACTTACATCAGAAACATCATCTGCCAATATCGCCCAGTCTTCATCAGCATCCATCAGCAATGTGTTGATATCCTCCTCGATTCCCATCTGCTGAACATATGTGGATAGCAACAGTACAATGATGTGATCTGAGGTGCCACAACAGCATAGTCATAGAACAAAGGGCATCATCAACCCATCAACAAAGGTAAATAAATGCTCCAAGCTTTGAACAACCTGCCGCCCTGTTGTCTACTGTTTCCTGCACGTTGGTTCCATGCATGCAATGATAGCGTTTGTTTATCCTTGATTTAGTTCTTTGCTGTTGCTAGGAAATATTGGCATACAGTCTGTTTGGGGGCGAAGTACCACTGAGCAGATTTTAAACCTCAGAATAATCTGCGAGAAATACCCTCAGTCACAGCAGACCTATAATGACAAATACACAGCATGGAGATGAGGCGCTACAGAACAACAGAAGCCTTCTGGGCACTTCCTATACCCAGCACATCACCAATGACAACGTCCGACAGACCATCACACAAGCCACTGGACAACATGATGACATGCTCACAGTGGTGAACAAACGGAAACTCCGATGGTACGGCCTCGTCACCAGAGCATCAGACCTTGCAAAGACCACCCTGAAAGGCACTGTGCAAGGAGGCAGAAGAAGAGGGAGACATAAAAATTTAAAAAGAGGTGGGAGGACAATATTCGAGAATGGACTGGTTTGACACTGAGCGAAGCCATGAGGGTTGTTGAGCAGAGAGAAAGATGGAATACGCTGTTAAACAAAACAATCATCTATGGTGTCCCAACGACTTTCGAGTTACGGGATAGGATTGGATGGGATATGAAGAGAGGATTTAAACGACTGAATTGAAAATGAATTTCTGAGATAAGCAGGCAGTTTGATCATAATACTGATAAGAAAAAGCACAGTCACCTTATGATTTCGTACTCACAGATGGAACTGCAATCAGACGAATGTATATAACTGTGAAGAAGGTCAGCAATATATCGAGGAGCAGTGGAGTTGAGGAAACTGAAGCAAAGGGACAAAACTTTATGCTGGATGCACCGCTGCACAGGAAGCCAATGAAGGGACAGAAGAAGAATGACATGGTCAAATTTATTTGAGCGGAATATTAACCGTGCAGCATGATTCTGGACCTTTTGAATTTTCTGAATGAGATAGTCAAGAGAGCCAGAGAGGGGGGAATTACAGTAATCAATTCTAGAAAATACAAGTGCACACAGAAGAGATTTTGTTGCTTCTTCGGAAAGAAGATGGCGTATGGACGACATTCTGCGCATTTCATATTAACAAATCCGACAGACAGTAGAAACATGATTCTGAAAAGGCAATGTTTGGTCCTGAGTGATACCAACGTTGCGAACAGAGGTAGAGGCTGATGGTGGCTCCATTGAGTGCAACAGATTCTGGAAAAGATGGTGAATGAAGGAGAGGTTTGGGAGAAATAAGCATGAATTCGTGTTACACACATTCAGATTTGCCTTGGAACACAGCTTCAGTGCTGTTCGGTTTTGATTCCGTTGTAACAACCCTTCCGATCCCCCAAGCCTCTTTTGCATTGGGTTTTGGTTAATGGAAATAAATATTTGGACTTTTCACACACACACACAAACACACACACACAAAATACAGCCCCCTTCCACACAGGTGGATCAGGAAGACTCTCTGGTCCATGGCGTAATACAGTGCGCTTAGCGCAGCAAATTAGCCCCTTGTGCGGCTTGAGTTCGATCTTGATTTCAGTCAGGGCATTAGGCGTATAGTTTTTGAAGCAGGTAAGTGCGCTTTATTAGAGCAGTAAACTAAATCAAACGTTTCGAAACTGGTACCTACAATATCCTCTTCAGAAGTCTCGTTTGTGTAGTCACTGTTGTTCCCTAGGTGAACCGTAGTTGACTGGGCAGTGGTGGTGACGTCATATCATAAAATAATAAAAAACAAACAAACAATAATATTAATAATCCTATCCTATCCTATCCTGTCCCATAACCCGAAGGTCGTAGGGGCACCACAGATGATCGCTTAACCAGCATACTCCATCTTTCTCTGTCCTCAGCAGCCCTCATGGCTTCGCTCAGTGTCAAACCAGTCCATTCTCGAATGTTGTCCTCCCACCTCTTTTTCGGTCTCCCCCTTCTTCTACCTCCTTGCACTGTGCCTTGCAGAATGGTCTTTGCAAGGCCTGATGATCTGGTGACGTGGCCATACCATCGGAGTTTCCGTTTCTTCACCACTGTGAGCAGGTCATCGTGTTGTCCAATGGCTTGTGTGATGGTCTGTCGGACTTCAACGTTGGTGATGTGTTGGGTATAGGAAATGCACAGAAGTCTTCTGTAGCACCTCATCTCCATGCTTTGTATTCTTCGTTGGAGATCTGCTGTGAGGGTCCATGCTTCGCAAGCATATAGGAAGATGGAGATGACCAGAGAGCGCAGCAGTCTTACTTTGGAATGTAGACTGATGGTTCTGTCTTTCCAAATGGGCTTCAACCTTGTCAGGGCAGCAGTTGTTTGTGCGATCCTGGAGAGGACTTCCTGTCGAGACCCATTGTCTGACACAATGGCTCCTAAATATTTGAAGCTGTGCACTGTGTTGAGGGATTGGCCTTGTACTTTGATGTCCGTGTTGATGCCATTGGTGTTGTTGGTCATCATTTTGGTCTTCTCCGCACTTATTTCCATTCCATAAGCTCTGGAGGTGGTGTCAAGCCTCTGTACAAGCTGTTCAAGTTCTTGTTCCTCTCCAGCCAATCCATCAATATCATCCGCAAAACGAAGATTGGAGATTGCTCTGCCCCCTATGCTGACTGTGCCTTCATGATCTGCAAGAGCATCTGACATGATGCGCTCTAGAAAGATGTTGAAGAGTGTTGGAGAGAGTAGGCATCCTTGACGCACACCGATTGTTGTTCTGAACCAGTTCCCGATGACGCTGTTATGGAGGACTGCACTGGTAGCCTTGTCATACAGGCTTTTGATGACTTCTATAATTTTAGGGCTGATGTTGTACACTTTCATGGTTGCCCATAGAGCTGCATGCCAGACTCGGTCAAATGCCTTCTTGAAGTCTATGAACACATGATATAGATGTTGTTGGTGCTGTAGGTATTTCTCACAGATTATTCTGAGGTTGAAAATCTGTTCAGTGGTACTTCGCCCTGCCATGAATCCTGCTTGTTCTTCAGCTATGATTTGTTCAGCTTGTGGTTTCAACCTGTTGAGTATTATTTTCAGGAGGACCTTGCTGGGATGGCTGATGAGGCTGATGGTGCGGTAATTTTCACACTCCTGAAGGTTACCTTTTTTGGGAAGAGTGATGACAAGTGACAAGTGACAATTATTTATTATTATTATTATTATTATTATTATTATTATTATTATTATTATTATTATTATTATTATTATTATTATTAAATTATGATTATGATTATGATTAAGATTATTATTATTATTATTGTTATTAATTTACTTTTTTATTTAATCGAATAACCGTCATAATAATGTTATAAAAAAAAAACGAAAATGTGCGTGTGTGTGTGTGTGTGTGTGGGTGTGTGTGTGTGTGTGTGTGTGTGTGTCTTTGTCTTTGGGCATTTTTGCTGACACACACGATAAAACACACCCGCATACCACCGACCCGCTATTTCTGCCGATGCCACCAGAACGAGATGAACCTTCAGCCGACATCATGGATCGCTATTTTTACCATTTTTGCAAAAGATTTTTAAAGTCGGCGAAACTCGATACACCTGTGTGTTGGACACTTGTCCTGAAATGGAGAGGGACCCTCTATACACTCGTGTCATCACTTGCCATGACCAATCTTCGCATCTTCGTGACCTCAAAGTAGCATGCACAGTTTAATTTTTTGTTTTTTTTTTCCTCATCAGTTGGCTGTATGCCATTTGCTTGGAAGATTTCCTTGCTGCTATTGAAGGGATTTCAAAAACGTAAGCTTTTATTTTATTTTATTTTATTATTATAGTTTAATTTATTAATGTATGTGCTGAGTTCTAGTTCTATTATAGTTTTTAAGTGAATAAAATTAATCGCGAAGAGACTGTATCTATCAGATTATCTGTTTCAAAATATCAGGCAAGCTCATTCTAATCTCATTCTCAGCAGATTGTATTCTACCTACATAAATTAAAATAAAAATTAAAATAATGACAATCAGTGTTTAGATAGCCTATGCAATAGATCTAAGCTAGCATCGCCTGTTTGCAATGTATGCATGTTTCATTTGATGAATTAGATCTAGGCTGGCCACAGGCTCTGAAATCTTTTCTTTCGTCTTTGTAAACTCGTGGGCCTCCTACATACATACATAGTATGTAATTGAGGTCTACGACGAGACTTCGCAGCCTGTGGGCTGGCTTCGTCCTTCTTCACTCTCAATACACCTACTTTGAGTCTGTGCGCCAGTCAGTCAGTGGATTCTGCAACATTTCAACTCAGATTCAGATTCACTCATTCCGAAGTGAATTTGATTTTTATAATTTACTCACCAGTGGTGATTTACTAAGTACTGCTTGAAGGAAATAAACACTGATTGCATTGACGATCAATATAGTTCTCTTGACTTTTTACTTTTCCTTCAGTTTATGATGAAAATCTAGTGCCTGTTCTGAAAAAAAAGGACTTGATGCTCCTATTAGTTTTCTTCCATGCATACATGTCTGTAAAAATGTAATTATTACAATACAATACAATACAACAAATCTTTATTATCCCATAAGGAACTTCACAGCAATGTATGTCAGGCATATAAAACATATAATTATATTATATATTATATTACACAGTATACACTGGCTGTGTAACTGTAACTGTAATGTTTTTGTTTGTTTGTTTCTTCCAGAGGTGTAATACAGAACAAGACAAGCAGAGACAGGGAAGAAGATGTGCCTGGACTGGAAATGGTAAGAACATTATTTCTGTTGATGCCATGTGATCGTCATAAAGAGGAAAGACTATTACATGTATCCCAATCAAAACAAGTGTCTTTAGTTGTTGGATCAGTAAAATGAAGCATAATATTGCCAGTAACTTGAGGTGGTGAGTGAATCCTTTGGCAGTTGAAAACCAGAGAATTTTATGCCCAGAACAGCATGGGTTTCGCAAGGGTCGCTCCTGTGAGTCGCGGCTGCTTGGACTGGTGGACGAGGCGTCGGAAGTACTCGAGGGCGGCCATCAAGTGGATCTTCTGGTCCTAGATTTCACCAAGGCTTTTGACAAGGCGAGCCAATGCCTGCTTCTCCATAAGCTCAACTACCTTGGCATCAGCGGCAAGATCAACAGATGGATTGGCAGCTTCCTCTCTGACAGAAGGCAGACAGTGCTAGTAAACGGCACCAGCTCGGAGTACGCAGCAGTCGAATCGGGAGTACCTCAAGGCTCAGTCCTAGGCCCGAGCTTGTTCCTCATATATATATATATATATATATATATATATATATATATATATATATATATATATATATATATATATATATATATATATATATATATATATATATATATATATATATATATATATATATATATATATAAAAACGACCTGCTAGTAGGTCTGACATCCTCCATACGCCTATGTGCCGATGATACAGCATGCCACAAAGACTTCAAGACCCCCCAGGACCAGCAGCTCCTACAAGCGGACCTTAACAAATTGGCTGATTGGGAAAATCGCTGGATGATATCATTCCACCCCCAAAAGTCCTCAACTGTGCACATGACCAGACGTCTCCAAAAAGCTAAAGTGTGACTACCTCCTCCACGGTCACAAATTACAAGAAGATACACAAATGAAATACCTTGGCGTTACCCTGACATGTGACCTGAAGTGGGGCCCCCACATCTCCAACATGTCTAGCAGAGCAAACAGAACTCTAGGTTTCCTCAGAAGAAACCTGAAGACCTCAAACAAGAAATTAAAGCAAATGGCTTATCGAGCACTTGTGCGTCCAGTCCTGAAGTACGTCTGCACTGTGCGGGATCCTCACACATCTGATGGCATCAAAGCCATCGAGAGAAACCAACGCTGAGCTGCACGATGGGTCTCAAACCGGTACCGGCAGACATCAAGCGTGGACCAGATGATAGAAGACTTGCAGTGGCCCTCACTCCAGGAGAGGAGGAAAAGAATAGGACTGACAACTTTCTACAAATTTCATCGTGGCCTAACAATGATCGACAGCCGATTCAAACCTAAACCAAGCTCCCGACAAAAACGCAGTTCCCGCCGGTTCCACCCAGACTCCTATGATGTTCCATCCCACAGAACAAACTACAGACAAAAAAGTTTCTTTCCCCGCACCATCCCAGATTGGAACTCCCTGCCAGCTGATGTCGCTTCGGCAGACTCCCTGACCTCTTTCCAGGCCAGGATTCTAGCTCCTCCAATAAAACTCCTATCCCCCTTACCCAAATCCCCCTTTTCATCCCTTCACCTGCCCAGATACCCAAATTGCCCCACCCCCCTGATCTAAAACAATAAAACAGCAGCCCCCCTCCCTATCTCAGTGAAGCAAGTTAATTCTTCAACATATTGAAGTTGGCTGCCTAAAACAAATAAGAAGAAGAAGAAGCAGTGCGTGGCAATTTCAAGAATGTGTCCAACTGCGTTGAGTCGATGGGGATGATGACTAAAACATTCAAGATAAAATAAACACAAGGCCCAAAAGAAAAAAAGGCAAGTAAAAGACCTCAATTTGTACATGATCTCCGTTTTTTTCTTCCCGCGCACAAACTCCCTCAGCCAAGTTTAAAGAAAACCAACACAATTCAAAACGTCCTGCTCTTCTTTTATGAGAATATTGAGCTTGAAACTTGTGTATAAATTACCCCCGCCCCTCCCGCCCGCCTCTCTTTCTACCTTTCCATTTACTTCCTCTCCACCTTCAGACCCACACTCAATACGTCTGGCTTTATTTTATACATTTCCATTTTGGATTTTCTTTCGACACTACTATACCCCAACTAAACTTAGTACAAAGATGTAAGTTGAGAATCTTGAGCTTAAAAATTGTGAGCTATCTTAGCCACAGATGCACATGGGGATATGTGAGTGTGTGGGGGTAGGAAGGGGGAAGGAACTTTTGTCTTCCCAAACCAACCCCATCCCACCCAATATTTTTACCAAAAAAACAATGAGAGGAAGAGAGGGTGGGTGATTACATGTTCTGTTGGAGCTTTACAGAACACAGTCACTAAATGAATATTGAAATCACAATTGTTGTTTGCATCCATCTGTAATATAGGACACGTCAGGCGGAGAGGGGGAAGGAGAAGAAGAAGAAGATGTAACTGAACTTAAAGTGGCAAGTACATTATATCTGTTGATGCCATGTGATCATCATAAAGAGGAAAGATTATAATATGCATCCCAATCAAAACAAGTGGGTTTGGCTGCTGGATCCGTAAAATGAAGCAAAATATTAGTCTGTAACTTGAGGCGGTGAGTGAATCCTTAGGCCGTGCGTGACGATTTCAAGAATATGTTCAACTGCTGTTAGTTGATGGGGACCCTGTAAACAATGACTAACTAACTAATTAAATGGGTGGGGATGATGATTAAAACATCCAAGATTAAAGAAACACAGGGCCCAACAGAAAAACAAAGTCAGTCTGTGGTAGAAGTGCAGCACCTGCTGAGGCTGAACAGTCGTCTGTAGCAGCAGATTATGCTGCAGGTTATCCCATTTTAAGCTCGCCGAGGGCAGCGCTCTTTATTTTCTCTGCTATCGTCTCTGATACAATTCTCTCTCTCTCTCTCTCTCTCTCTCTCTCTCTCTCTCTCTCTCTCTCTCTCTCTCTCTCTCTCTCTCTCTCTCTCTCTCTCTCCTGTGTCCATTATGTTGAACGCCGACCCTCAAGAAATACTAATGAAAACTAGGGGTAGCCTAAATCCGCAAGCATGTGCTGTATTAATGATTATATGCACAGAAAATAAGTCTTGACGGACTTTATCAGGTTATGGGGACTGAACACTTCCGCGCGCTAAGCCGTCAAGGGAAGTAACTAGCAGCAAAATATGTATTGAATTATTGAAATAAAAATACGCATTTTCCACACACAAAAATACATTTCTATAGAAACGTACACAAATGTCCTAGCTTTTTTTTTTTTTTTTTTAACAAAGACAGTATGCAAGAAAACAAAATCGTATTGTCAAGTGAGCGCACAAGAAATACATTTGGGCAGTGCTGCAGCATAATAAAAGTACACATAAAATATAATGAACAAGTTGACAGCACGAATGGCAAGATAAAACAAATAACTCCATATTGCTGAATAATCAAACCTATCAATATCATCATTTATATTTGTTCCTCACAAATTTCCTTTATAACCCACTCCAATAATCAACAACCATATTTCTTGTTTTAATTCTTATTCCTGTTTCTTGTTTTGATTTCACAAAACCCAAAACAATTTCTGACACTTCCACCACCGCTTTTAAAATCATCTATCTCATCTGTCTGAACAATTCATTTATCTTCCGTCTGCTTAAGGTTTAGATAAGCTCGGCGCTAATTACGTTCTCGTTTTTATAACCTCTTATTATCAACACTAACACAGACTTCTTTGTATCAAAACAAAGCATTTCCAGCAACTGTAATACGCTTCTCAAACTTGTTAAAACGTTATATCAATTCCAACAACTGTGGTACATTTCTAACATTGTATTGAAACCATAATTTGACTCTGTCATAATATTACGCACAAGCAAAATCAAGACTTACGTATTCTAAAATTAGATTCAGATTTTTTTTTTTAAAAATTCATATTAAATTTCGTCACATATTTACATTTAACGATTTTGTTTGTGTGCTTTACCTCAAACCCAATTTGTACTATAGTGTTTCTTCATTTAATAATAATAATAATAATATAATAATAATAATAATAATAATAATAATAATAATAATAATAATAATAATAATAATAATAATAATAATAATAATAATAATAATAATAATAATAATAATAATAATAATAATAATAATAATAATAATAATAATAATAATAATAATAGATGCTATATGTATCTTATTCCTTAATCAGACCCACAGCGCGGGGATCTGTCCCAACATACACGATCACATGTTACAGACACTCTCTCATATGCACAACATCTCTCATGTGCACAACACACATTCATCACTGAAACATGTGGTGTAAAAACGGAGAACACTGTTACAAGACGGAAAGGAAATATAATTGTAGTTTTGAAATCTTAGATAGAGTGCATCCAATACCATTATTAAGGGGAAGAACAAAACCGGAGTACCCGGAGAAAGACATCGGTGACTTAAAGAATCTCGCACTTATGCTTCCTACCTAAAATACATCTGTCAAAGGTATTGGGAGTCATTAATAATGTTGTGAGACTCAGCCTGTAAGTCATATGAGCATTCCTTGTATAGTTTCAATTATTTTTGGGTTGTGTGATGGCCCTATGGATTTCTCTGAACTAGAGATAGTGCTCCGGTACCTTTTATTTTTAATGTTATGGCATTTTGCAGATTTATATCTGATGTAATGGGATTTTCCACTTTGCATTTGTATCTTTCATTGATGATTTAGGTCACACATCAAACAAAGCGGAGGAGGATTGGCGTCAGAAGAAAATGGACATCTGAAGAAAATGAAGCGGTGAAAGTCCATTTTTCAACGTTCCTGCTCAGAGGACGACTCCCTGGTAAAGCTGATATTTAGAAAGAACCAAACCAAGTGGTAGTGCTGTCAAAGAGAGACACGGTGGTCTAATGGTAGTACTTCGGCTTGCGGATCTGAAGGTCCCGGGTTCGAGCCCTGGCCGGGCCATTGTGTTGTGTCCCTGGGAAAGACACTTTACTCCCGTTTCCTACTACTTCGGATGAGAGTATAAACCGAGGTCTAGTCTGTGTGTCGCATACATTCCATCATAACGGACTTTAAAGATCCTGACGCTCATGTCCTAGACGGGTGAGTGCCGGTAACAAGAACACACCCAGCATGTACTTGGTCATTCTCCCCCATCCCTGGCTGCCCAGGATTGTGCTCAGTTGTCCGGGCGTCAGACCATGCGCCCAAAGGCTGCGGGTGGGCGTCTCGGGCAGTTTGAGTTATATCCTGTATCGGCCAGCGCTGTGAGCATGAGTTGTTAAAGCGCTATATAAATAAAGTGATTAAAATTAAGGAGATCATGGAAGAATATCAAAGATCATGTTGGGCAGATTCTTTTGAGCCAATGAATCAGTCCACAGGCTGCTTATTTTCGAAACAATGTTGTTGACTGATCGAATACTTTAAATAGACTAGTCAAATGTAGGGTCCTACAGTATTAGCTATATTACCGTTAAGCCATCCGTTTATATCTAGTTTGCAGAAGCTTACCGGCTCACGTAAATCAAACAATGTGTGGCGCACAGGTTGGGTCTAACAATGCATCATTTGATCAGTAGGTTTTTGATGGGTAATTTTCTTACGAAATGCACCAAATCCTGCTTCTTTACTGAGACGTGTAGTTATTTGGTAAAGTAGATTTTTGTTAAAATAGTTATTGGGTCTTAGCTGTATGACAAGGCCTAATCTATATACAGCCAATGAATTGCACTGTTGTATTGTAGGTGTGAGACACTTCGTTGTTGTCTTTTTTTTTTCGGTTCACTGCGGGAACAATAAGATTTGTTGCTGTTGTTATAACTTGAGCATGAAGCTTTGGTTGACGACAGTACTTGTCTGTTGTAATTTATGGCCAGAAGATAGCTTATGTGTCTAATGAATTGCACTGTATTGTAGGTGTGAGACACTTCGTTGTTTTAATTTTTTTTTTAATTGTTCACTGCGGGAACAATAAGATTTGTTGCTGTTGTTATAACTTAAGCATGAAGCTTTGGTTGTCGACAGTACTTGTATGTTGTAATTTATGGCCAGAAGATAGCTTATGTGTTAATAATTGGTTTGAGTAAAATTGGCATAGGTAAAATATATAGCGTGTGGTTTGAGTTTTTGGTAAAACTGAGAGAGGTTTTACAATACTTTTTTACTTTTATTTTGCAATGTCATTATTGTACATTGGAATACCTTGTTGAAACCGTCATGGCTTGATTTTGATTATTTGTTTTAGTTTTTATTTTTTTCTGTTGAGAGAAACTGGTTATTACTTGTCTAGTGAAGCGTTGGAACTGTTGCTTTTAGTTTTATTTGGCAGTACATGCATTCAATTCTCATCCGTGCAGGAATAAAAGTCTTGTCAGTCTTCGGTGACTCTGCTTTAACTGTGCCCCATTTGTCTGTAAACAAAATATCAACTTGGGGCTTTTTTTCCTCATTAACTGTCTTATGAATTCCTACCAAACGATACACGATGGTATTACTTCTTGGATCTGTAAAATCAGTGGTGGTTACAGTAGTCAGGCGAAGGTCCAAGGTGGTAAGAGGGGGGAAAGCCATTAGCCAATTTTTGACTCGCATGCATAGCAATGTTGTCTATGTACTCACCCCAAAACAAAACAAAAAATACATATTTTTGCAAATCTGTGCGAGATGAGTCATACATAGTCCAAAAATGACATTATAAAAAATGTCCGTCCGTCTGTCCGCTGTCTGTCTGTGCAAAACGTGCAAGTGGATTAATATCTCAGAACCTATTTCAACTAACAAACTCAAACAGGGTAATATATGGCGTATACCCATGAGGCCTAATAAATGATCAGTGAATGAATGACTTCGCTTCAAGGTCAAAGTCACCAAATGCTAGTCTTCCCCCGTGGGGATGTTATGTTATGTTATGTTATGTTATGTTATGTTATGTTATGTTATGTTATGTTATGTTATGGTAGATTAACGTCCCCGGACACATCAGCGTATAGGGGACTTTTGGGGGATGCCGAGGGTTTCTGTATAAATAGTATCCCCACTTTCTGGAAATCTAGTGCTTTAAATTCCCACTGTCTCTATCTTTCTCATTTGTTCTTTCTCATTCCTACTCTGTTCTCAGTAATCAGTACAACTTGTGTTAATCTGTTGAATAAAATTTGATACAACAACAACAACTCTGTTCTATCAATCTACTATACTTCTTCGCTAGACCAGTCACCTACCTTTTCTCTTGAAAACTCTTCTGGGACAAAACTCCTCATTTGTGTGTGAGATCTGTTGTATAAGGAGGCACTGTGGTCTAATGGTAGTGCTTCGGCTTGCGGATCTGAAGGTCCCGGGTTCGAGCCCTGGCCGGGCCATTGTGTTGTGTCCCTGGGAAAGACACTTTACTCCTGTTTTCCTACTCCTTCGGATGAGAGTATAAACCGAGGTCTAGTCTGTGTCGCATACATTCCATCATAACGGATTTTAAAGATCCTGACGCTCATGTCCTAGACGGGTGAGTGCCGGTGACAAGAAAACACCCAGCATGCACCTAGGCCCTTCTCCCCCATCCCTGGCTGCCCAGGATTGTGCTCAGTTGTCCGGGCGTCAGACCATGCGCCCAAAGCCTGCGGGTGGGCGTCTCGGGCGGCTTGAGTTAGATCCTGTATCGGCCAGCGCCTTGAGCAGCTCTTAAGCTGGAAAAGCGCTATATAAGAACGATTAAATAAATAAATAAAAAAATAAAATAAATAAAAAAATAAAATAAATAAAAAAATAAAATAAATAAAAAATAAAATAAGCTTGGTAATTTTAGACGCTTTCTGCCAAATGGTCACTGGGGCTTCCTATAATATTATTATTTAGCAATGTTGGCATTTTATATGTATGTGTTTTGTTGATATGTTATAATGATGTTAATAATCTTTTTTTTTTTTTGGTAAACGGGGGTTCGATTAATTAGAGTATAGCCTCAGCGTCCCTTGCTGGGGATGCCTTTATTGTAAAGTGACCGGCTGTTAAAGTGCCTTCAGTGTTACCACTAGGATTGTTTCAGCAGATCTTTTATACAGATCAGGGGCGAGTCCTCTTTCAGGCAAGTTGTGGTCCTGATTTTGTGGTCCTAATTCGGTTATTTAGTCCGCTGGACCCTGTAAGCAATGAATAACTAACATGTTCAAATAAGAAAGCATCACAAATGACGTAAATTCGCGGAAATGACGTAAAACAGTTATGGGATAGGATAGGATAGGATAGGACTTAAAACCACAAAGTTCTTGTTTGCAGAAATGTTGACTTCATTCAGGTGTCTGTAGAAAGACCCACATGCTTTATTGGCACGTTTCTTTTTAACCCTTTGGATACGACATCATTTTGCAAAGTTCTAGTTTAAAAGGCATGCCAGTTTTAGATCTGTCAGAAAGAGACAGGCCTAACTTTTTCTTTTTGTTCTTGGCACCCAGAAACTGTTCACAGTTATAGGAAAGTATTAATTTTCTGAAAGTAAAAAGACTGAATTTTCAACATGTCTCAGAATAAAGTAATTGAATGTGTATTTCCCTCGATCACCTTTATCTGGCAAAACTCTTCTAAAATCAACCCATTTGAACATGACACTACGAGTATACTACTCAGGGACACAAATTCAAAGTCCCATAACCCTGTAGGCATTTATGGGGAAAAGTTGGCATACGGTATTTTTGGAAAGATCAATGTGTGTATTGTATGAATCCGTCGTATGCCACTCAATTTCGGTCCCTGGGTTTTCTGTAAACGTCACTAAAACAAGATGGCGGCCACGCGATCTCGATGTCTTGTGATTGACCGGGACACATTTTTTTTTACTTTCATAAAGTGTGTAAAGCTGCATTTTTTGCCTATATTCTGGCACAGCATCAACAAATACAATGACGAGAACCGATGTTTCTGTAACAGGGATTTTTTTTTTAATATTTCATAACCATTTATAACTGTGTTTTTCTAACAGTTCTGGAGTTTTTGTATGTTTCAGACTGATGACAGTGCTACAGCCTCAACATGGAAGCAGTCTGCAGTTTGAAAAGGCTTAAAGAGACAGATTTTGAACAGTGCCTAATATGTGATGAGATAAAAACTGAAAGATTAATAAATGGTAGAGAGCAAGGTCTAGCGACACTAAAAGAAGCTGCCCATGCAAGAGATAAACTGCATGACACAGAAAATAGACCTACAATCGATCGAATCCATGCAGTGTCCTCGTCAGAAATTAATAATTTGTGCTGGCACAAGTCATGTTTTTCATCCTTCACGAGCAGGACTAAAATCCAAAGACTAGAAAGAAAATCACTGAGCTCAAGACCTGAAAGCTGCGAACCAAGCACATCAAACATAAACCTGAGAAGCTCAACAACATCCGTCAACTGGGAACTATGTATCTTCTGCCAGGACACACAAGTGAAAGGAACATTATGCTGTGTAACAACATTCAAGATGAGTGACCAGATCCTGGATTTGTCCCAATACAGCCAAGAGGCCCATGCACGACTAGCCAATGTAAGTGATCTTATCGCTGCAGAAGGGAAATATCATCCCAACTGCCTCAAGAGGTTTCAGCGAAGAAAAAGAACAAAACAAAATTTTGAAAAAACAGATCTTGCCATGGAATGGCTAATCAGTGAAATAAAAGAACTAGCAAACAAAGGGCACGTCGTTCAACTAAATGAAGTGTGGAATAGATACTGTGAACTAGCAGAGAAAGCAGATAATGAAATACCAGCATCGTTTTACAGCAGAAGAAGCACTTTCAAAGAAAAACTTCAAATGTATGTACAGGACTCTTATGACTTTGTTACAGTGCCCAACCGAGATGTATTGCTTGTACCCAGAAAATTGGGACATGTGCCCATTTCAGATTTTATATCGAAGGAAGAAGAGTCTTGTACAATACCTACATATCAGTCTCCCGACGAGGGGTTTCTAGAGTTGATCCATGTAGCGCTGAAACTGAGAGGAGATATTCTGGCACACCCTAAGTACACAGGCTTTGCTGTCAGTGAAGAAGAAATGATAGCATGTGTTCCTGAGAGTCTCTTCATGTTCATTCGCTTGATGTTCGGTGGTCTCAACATGTTGGACGGTGACCCAGAAGATGAAGAAATTACTTTGGACAGGAAGGAAGCTGATACTCAGATGAGAGTCCTCAGTGTAGCCCAAGACCTTGTCTACAACGTGACAGGTGGAAAACACTGGACACCCAAGCATGTGGGACTGGCCAGCACCTTGCACCAGGCAACAAGATCAAAGGAACTGGTGAACTTGTTTCACAATGCAGGACACACACTTAGCTATCATAGGTTGATGCAAGTTGACACTGCTATGGCAGAAAAAACTTTGCAAACCATGGATGCAGAAACAGGAGCAGTGACTCCACCAAACTTCATGTATGGCAGATTCACACATTTTACATGCGACAACATTGACATCAATGACTCTAAGCTTGATGGCAAAAACAGTTTCCATGCTACACAGATGGCAGGGTGGCAACGTGGCCCAGAATCCAACATGACGATGAAGGACTTGAAACCATCAAAAAGCCAAAGCCTTCAGGTCCCAAATGTGATGGAGGAGCTCTTCCCTGCTGGAGTGGTAGAAGAAAAGACCTGTCCAAAGTCAACAGAAAACACAAAGAAGGAGTGGTTCAAAAAATCGGTTGACGATAAATCAGCTGTAAAAGCTACTGCTCAAGACATGGCTTTCTTTCTCAAACGTCAGGACGAAGGAGAAATAAAGGAAGGTTGGACAAGCTTTAACCAAAGACACAGTGAAACTTCGCCTGAAATGACAAGCATTGGTTACATGCCCATCATCCAAGCACCTGCTCATGACCTCGACACACTAAATACTGTTGTGCTGAGATGCAAGCAAGTGGCCAGAAAACTAGGGCAGTATCATGTTGTTATAACAGTGGATGAGGCGTTGTTCAGTAAGCTGATGGAACTAAAGTGGGCAAAAGTTGATTATCAGGACTGCCTTATCGTCAGGTTAGGTGGACTGCATACTGCCATGAAATTCATGCAAGTCATCGGCAAGTATGTCCAATCATCGGGTCTGTTGGAAGCTTGGGTAGAAGGCAGTCTTCTTGGCTCCAAAACTGCTGAGCAGGTCATGTCTGGAAACTCTTACACCAAAGGAATGAGAGCCCATAAGATCACTCTCCAAGCGATGTGGAGGCTACTTCTTCCTCAGCTTTTTACTTTCATGAAAAGCAAGAACCTAGACCTTCACGACATGGTTCAGAGCTTGGAGAACGGCCCTCTCAAAGAACTTGTATCACAGCTTGCTTCAAAAGAGTTTGAAGCGGTCATGCAAGCCTTCATTGCAGCCAATGAAAACCCAAACTTCATGTTCTGGTGGGGCTACATGCAGATGGTCCACATACTCCTGCTCTTTACCCGTGCTCAGAGGGATGGAATCTGGGACCTGCATCTCCATGCTTTCCAGCAAATGTTGCCGTATTTCATGCACTATAACCATGTGAACTACGCTCGCTGGGGTACAATCTACCTGAACGAGATGCACCAGCTTCCACAAGAGGTCAAGAAGGAGTTTGAAGCTGGCAACTTTGTTGTCAAACGCTCCTCACAGCGCTTCAATCAAGTGGACCCAGACCAGAGTCAGGAGTGGCTTGGCTGTATTGGTAAAAAGGGGGGTGGCATCATCGGAATAACAAAGACTACTTCAGCCCTCAGCAGATGGGCTCTGTCTTTCAATCTCCGAACTCAGCTTTCCCTTGACACCAGAGTTGCTTTTGCTCTTTCAAGTCAGGATGACTACATCCACAATGAAACAACAAAAGGCAGAAAGGAGCTGGATTCAAGAAACGAAACTGCATTGCTCACTGTCCTGCAGAGATTTGGCCTCTTTGCAGCTAACCTGCCCCAGACATTGCAGAACATTGCAAACAAAGACCTGGCTACCCAAGACATTGAAGATGATTTGTTGACAGCTGCACAGAAAGGACAAGATCAGCTGGATGCCTTTGTGGAGGACCGACTGCTGCCAACTGAAAAAAGAAGGGTGACCTTCAGGGACAAGCTGTCACAAAACAAGTATCTGACTTTTGCTTCTCTATATGAAGTAAAACACTCAGATGCAAAAACTGGGATGGCAAAAAGTGTGAAGGCGGACAGGAACATTCTACAGCGCCTTATCGCTGCGTATGAAGCAGGACGCCCAGTCAATCTCGATAACATTATGATGCACGAACTGTTCGTTGTTCCTCTATCTTTGGCAGAGGTGAATGGGCAGCTTCGCTCAGGCTCAAAGGCTGCTCTTGCTGGAATCTTGACTGCTGGCACCCCTTGTCCCACCCACCTTGAAGCCACAGACCTTCAGGGTGAAACACTTCTAATCATTGATGGCCAAGCCCTGGTCATTGCTATAGGAAAGCCACAAGGAGCGAAGACTTTTGGAGACCTTGCAGACACCTTTGTACAGACTGTCCTTCAAAGTGGAGCACACTTCCATCGTATTGATGTCCTGTTCGATCGTTACCGTGAGCATTCAATCAAGAGTGGCACACGGAAACGGCGTGGAAAAGGCTCAGTGGCAATAAGGAGACCAATCGAGAGTAGTGATGTACCTCTTCCTGCAAAGTGGGAAAACTTCATTGCTCACGCAGAAAACAAGGCAGACCTCGCTCGCTTTCTCTCACAACAGCTGATTCTGAAAGCACCATCCAACAAGATCATAGTTGCTGCAGGAGGTTTCAGCAATGAAGAAAGGGTCGAGGCTTCTGATACCGCCCTGGACACTGATGTCTTGGAGGCTAAACATGAAGAAGCTGACACAAGGACAATTCTTCACTGCGTTAAAAGCATAGCAGGAAGCATTGTTGTCTCGGCAAGAGACACTGACATCTTGGTGCTGCTGGTCTCTTATTTCCACATGATGTCGTGCCAGCGACTGTGGATGAAAGCTGGGACAGCAAAGCAAAGGAAGTACATTCCTGTTCACGCCATTGTGGAAAAGCTGCAGATGAAAACACAAGTTCTCCAGCTGCTGCCAGCTTTCCATGCTCTGACTGGAAGCGACTCAACCTCGTACATTGCTGGACATACAAAGAAGACATGCTGGGACGTATTTGTGCAGCATAACCATCTGCTGAGAGGGCTTGGTTGTGACACTGTCCTTAGTGACAGCACCATTCACGATGCAGAAGTATTTTTCTGCAAAATGTACGGCGCGATGAATGCTGAACATATCAATGAAGTTCGGTCAAGCATGTTTGTCAAAGGCACGACAATAGAGAAACTGCCACCTACCAGCGATTCTCTCTATTTTCACATTCAGCGCTCTCATTATCAGGCCTTAGTGTGGAGGCAGGCCCACTTGCAGCACCCAGTACTGCCTCCCCCTGAAACCATGGGATGGAGGATGGAGGAGAACTCTCTTGTTCCTCAGCTCTCTTCACTGCCTCCCATTCCAGACGCTTGTGAGGAGTTGATCGCCTGTACCTGCACCACAAGATGCCAGTCAGCACGGTGCAGCTGCAAACCTAACCCATGTGTAGCATCGTGCAAATGCAGGAAGTCCAGTGAACCTTGCATGAATCAGTAACTTTGGATAGTTTGGAGTGTAGTGAACTTTTCAGTGCTGACATCAATTACAGACAATTACAAAATTACAGCTACTATAGGAATAATAATATTTAACATTGTTTAGAAAGTAGCTGCTAAGAGAAAAATATAATTATGTGTTCCTTTTGTTTTGTATTTCCAAGTCATTAATTTTTTTTTCGTTTAGATACATCACAAAAATATGTTAAGTTCCTTAAAAAACATTCTTTCCTTGGATGGAAGACGATTTATTCATTTACGATACTTGGACAATGATAACATATATTTATGTAACTAGCAATGTAATGTGTGGTTTTCAGCATTTAGTTCAATAAAGAATTTTAAAATGCCTCATTGTGCATCGATTAAACAGAAAGGAAACTGTAAAACCAATTTTTATTAGTTTTTTAGAGTGTTGTTTGCATTTCATAAATACAAAAAGTGGTTTTTCGCCGCCATTTTGTTTCTTTGCGATTTGTCACGAAACCGTGACCTTTACAGTTGGGCATACGGCAGATTCGGATTCAGCACCCAAAAATCATATAGAAACAATACACAAAGTGTTTTTCCCCACAAATGCCTACCACATTTTATCCAGGGGGATTTTCCCATTTTCTGTCCTGAGTATACAGTTTGACGTGTTCTGGGCTGTAAATCTTACATCAAAGACTCATTTCAAAGACACGACAGATATAACGAATATAAACACACAATTCGGCCACTAACCATCGACTAAGGGTACAACAAACTTCGGCTATAACGAAGACAAAAATATATCCCCTGGACTTCATTTTATGTGTGTTCGACTGTATTGTGTTTACAAGGTTATTGAACACTGATGTGTATACAGTGTTTACAAGGTGTTCTTGATCACTGATGCGTATACGTGTAACAGCAGAAATATTGACGACAAAATGTAGTAAATTAGCTTAGCGCAAAATAGATATCGAATAAAACTTGGCGTTAATTCATGAGTTATCTAAAGAGAAGCACACACATGTTAAATTGACTCTCTTCAGACAGTCACGCCACCAGCCTCTCCAGATAACATCTAACAGACTTAGCAATACATGACTGTAATTAGTACTTGCCAAACTGACCAGAACGTTGTCCCCGTTAATTAGCTTACTTTAGCCAAAGTGACCAAGACGTCATCCCCGGTAACTAGCCAGGCACCGCTTATCGCTAGTGAATCTATCCTACACTCGGTCACTGATGTTCCAAGTAAGACATAATCGCACGTGTCCCATTTTTAGGACAGGTGAAGGAAATTATCAAATAAAAACGAATAATACCGTATATGCGAGATTAACTAAAACGAGAGTTAAACGATTGGTCAGAAGACCAGGGAACCCCTGCATGTCCTTGGTGGCCCAACCTTAGCTAGTCAGTCGAAAACGAACTACGAAGCTGCGAGGGTCAAACCAAAGGAACAAACTGCAGTGAACGCTTATCCTCAGCCTTATCTTCAAGATAGACTAGAGGCGGTTTCACGTATCCCAGAGTCTAGAAGTAAGAACACCAGTAGTTTTGATATGTGTATGTTTATTTTATATTGATTGCCATGTATTAATAATATGTTCATGATATATATAGTTACAGAAACCAATTATTGTTTCTGAGACAGTATGCATGTGGATTGAGGTATCTTAGCCTTAAGATTCGGATCGAAGTGTGCATATGGGAACCTTGCAGGTGTCTGATGCTATGGACACTTTGTAGAGGAGACCGCACACTCATATCTGACGAGAATATTGTAGCCAGAGTTCTGACTTCTACAGGTCAGCTCTGGGACGATTTGTGGAGACAAATGCATGACGCTTGCTCCCGTGGTACAGAAGGAGAACAACCAAGATTCTACCTCTCCACGTCCGAACCTTGCCGCTACCCGACTCAACCGCTCAACCTGAGAGGCAAGACTTCTCAGAAGGACTCCAGCGTACGCCGACGCGATACAGCTAAGTCACCCACAAATGCAAACTGAGTTCTACCCTCGAGAAAACCTGGACGACCACAAGATCATTTATTAAACTACGAACATTCAAATCGTAGACTTGCGTAGCATAGGATGAAGAAGACCTGCTGACAAACTTTCCCAGCACATCGAACTCTTGGAATTATTAATTTACCTGTTTAATGAAGTACATGTAAGAGTTGTGTTGAATATATAAAAAGAGAACTTACCTACATACGACTGGTGTCATTCTATTTGTATTGTTGTGTAGCTATTAGTTTTCTTCTCTTGAGACATAATAATCTAGTCTTTTGATTAGTAATCAGCGTTCCTCAAATTGAGCCAAATGATACTAAAAAGCCCGAGAACAAATATAAATTTTATGTGACCAAGCACCGTGATCTGTCTCTCACACTGCTCTGGAATTCTGGTAAAAGAACGGTCGATAGTGGTAGCCTAACGCCCCTCTATCAATAACTCTTACCCCCTAGTAAGATAAACGTATCTTCCCCAGAATATAATCACAATAGGGTGTTTACAAGGTGTTATTGATCACTGATGTGTATACACTGTTTACAAGGTGTTATTGAACATTGATGTGTATACAGTGTTTACAAGGTGTTATTGAATATTGAAGTGTATACAGTGTTTACAAGGTGTTATTGAACACTGATGTGTATACACTGTTTACAAGGTGTTATTGAACATTGATGTGTATACAGTGTTTACAAGGTGTTATTGAACATTGATGTGTATATAGTGTTTACAAGGTGTTATTGATCACTGATGTGTATACAGTGTTTACAAGGTGTTATTGAACATTGATGTGCATATAGTGTTTACAAGGCGTTATTGAATCCTATTCTATCCTCGAAAGTCGTTGGGGCACCACAGATGATCGTTAGCCAGCGTACTCCATCTTATTGAATACTGATGTGCAGATAGCATACACGTTTTTTAATACTATTTTTTCCCTTTGGGATTGTTATTAAAAATAGAACCTTTTCAAACTATGTCTACGACTGTCACAAGATGTAATACATGCAGTGTATGTTTAACCTTTTTCCCATCAAAAGAGGCTAGGCTGTTAGATATAACAACACGTTTTGGCCTTAAGTTTGTTCTTTGCAATTCTTTTAATCAATTAATATATGTAAAGCTAATTTTTCGGTAATAAACGCCCTATTTGTATTAAGACTCAGACTGCTCTTGCTCAGATTTGATTATTCCACCTTTTCTGGTGTGGTCTCTGTCCTGTGCACATACAACATACAGTCACTGCTGTCATACCACCTCCTTTAAAGTTGTTTTCGTTGCTCTCTTCTTCTTGTTGTTCTTCTTGTTGTTGTTGTCGTTACTCTTTTTTGATTTCCTTCTTGTTCCTCTGGGCATTTCCTATACCCAGCACATCACCAACGACGAAGTCCGACAGACCATAACACAAGCCATTGGACAACACGATGACCTGCTCACAGTGGTGAAAAAAACGGAAACTCCGATGGTATGGCCACGTCACCAGATCACCAGGTCTTGCAAAGACCATCCTGCAAGGCACAGTTCAAGGAGGTAGAAGAAGAGGGAGACCGAAAAGAGGTGGGAGGACAACATTCGAGAATGGACTGGTTTGACACTGAGCGAAACAATCAGGGTTTCTGAGGACAGGGACAGATGGAGTACGCTGGTTAAACGATCATCTGTGGTGCCCCTACGACCTCCGAGTTACGGGATAGGATAGGATAGGATAGGGTCTTGTTCCTCTTCTTTTTCTTCTTCCTTTTGCGAATTGTTCTTTTTTAGGACCAAAATAGTTAAAATGGAAGCAAGAAACCAAATGCAAAACATTGTTATACTCTCGGGATTAAAGAATTTAAAAAGTGAATTTGCAAAAAATGGCCTCCACGCGTTCCTACCACTAAAACAACTTTATTAATGCATAAGCCAACATTTGGTCACCAAAGCCATAGCGGGAATGTAAACACATTCATGTAAACAAATTTACTATGTATATATGTGTGATCGCCAAAAATTACGCCGGAACGTAAGCATACTATAGTCGACAGATTTACTAAATAAATCCATGTGTGTGGTCACCAAAAATTTGGCAGGAAGTGAAACATACCACAGTCAACAGATCTACTACCTAAGTCCGTACAGATGGTCGCCAAAAAAATAGGGTGTGTGGGGTTAGGGTAAACAAAACACACCACTGTCAACAGATTTGCTGTGTAAACCAATATTATGTGTGGTTTCTCAAATTAGGCGGGAAACGTAATACAGTACTGTCGTCAGATTTGCTATGTAAATCAATATGTATAGTATCCTATATTATCCTATCTCGTAACTCTGAGGTCGCTGGGGCACCAAAGATGATCGTTTAACTAGCATACTTCATCTTTCTCTGTCCTCAGCAACCCTGATGGCTTCGCTCAAATGACAATATCAAGCTAGTCCATTCTCGAATGTTGTCCTCCCATCTCTTTTTCGGTCTCCCTCTTCTTCTACCTCCTTGTACTGTGCCTTGCAGGATGGTCTTTGCAAGGCTTGATGATCTGGTGACGTGGCCATACCATCGTAGTTTCCGTTTCTTCACCACTGTGATCAGGTCATCGTGTTGTCCAATGGCTTGTGTGATGGTCTGTCAGACTTCGTCGTTGGTGATGTGCTGGGTATAGGAAATGCCCAGAAGTCTTCTGTAGCACCTCATCTCCGTGCTTTGTATTCTTCGTTGGAGATGTGCTGTGAGGGTCCATGTTTCACAAGCATATAGGAAGATGGAGATGACAAGGGAGATTTGCAGCCTTACTTTGGAATGTAGACTGATGGTCTTGTCTTTCCAAATGGGCTTCAACCTTTCCAGGGCAGTAGTTGTTTGTGCGATCCTGGAGATGACTTCCTGTCGGGACCCATTGTCTGATACAATGGCTCCTAAATATTTGAAGCTATGCACTGTGTTGAGGGATTGGCCTTGGATTTTGATGTCCATTTTGATGCCATTGGTGTTGTTGGTCATCATTTTGGTCTTCTCCGCACTTATTTCCTTTCCATAGACTCTGGAAGTGGTGTCAAGCCTCTGTACCAGCTGTTTAAGTTCTTGTTCCTCTCTAGCCAATCCATCAATGTCATCAGCAAACCGATGATTGGAGATTGCTCTACCCCCTATGCTGACTGTCCCTTCGTGATCTGCAAGGGCATCTTACATGATGCGCTCTAGGAAGATGTTGAAGAGTGTTGGAGAGAGTAGGCATCCTTGACGCACACCGATTGTTGTTCTGAAACAGTTTCCGATGGTGCTGTTGTGGAGGACTGCACTGGTAGCCTTGTCATACAGGCTTTTGATGACCTCAATAATTTAGGGTCGATGTTGTACACTCCCATGGTTACCCACACAGCTGCATGCCAGACTCAATCAAACGCCTTCTTGAAGTCTTCGAACACATGAAATAGATGTTGGTGCAGTAGGTATTTCTCGCAGATTATTCTGAGGTTGAAAATCTATTCAGTGTTACCTCGCCATGCCCTTGTTCTTCAGCTATGATTTGTTCAGCTTGGGGTTTCAACCTGTTGAGTATTATTTTCAGGACGTCCTTGCTGGGATGGCTGATGAGGCTGATGGTGCGGTAATTTTCACATTCCTGAAGGTTACCTTTTTTGGGAAGAGTGATGACAAGCGATTGGGTTCATGGTGTAGGCCACTCCCCACTCTGCCAGATCTTGTTACAGATAATGGTGAGGGCGTCAATCATCGCTTCTCCTCCTTCTTGAAGCAGTTCCGCGGTTATGTTGTCCACTCGCGCTGACTTCCCTTTCTTCAGCGACTGCACTGCGGCCTCAACTTCTTCTCCGAGAATTTGGAGGATTTCTTCTTCTTCTCTGTTCTCGGGACATGCTAGAACTGATGGGTTTCCGTTTGGTGTGTGGTTGTAAAGGTCAGAGCAGTACTCTTTCCATCTGTCCAACTTCTTGTTCTTCTGTAAGGCATATGCCAGACTTGCTTTGGATCGTGGAGACCTTGGGCTGTTTAACACTTGTCAGCCACTTGACAGTAGGCCTTGTTGTTGTTCTTGTTCAGACTGTTCTCTATTTCCTGGCATTGATCTTCTATCCAGTTCTCCTTTGCTGAGCGCATGCGTTTTCGGATGTCATTGTTGATTTTTCGGTAGGCACCAGATCCCTGTGAGGTGTTCTTTTTCTTTTTTCATTTCTCTTCGTTTATCACACAGGTCCAAAAGTTCAGGTGTGATCATCGGCTTCTTCTTTGGCCGGTGCTTGCCAAGGATCTCAGTGGCGGCATCTGTCATAGCTGAGTTGAAGGTGGTGGTCATGATGTTGACATATACTTCACTAGCTCCCAAAATGAGCAGTGGTGCAAATTTTCCTCCAATTGTGGCTTGAAATATTTCTGCCACCTCCAGGTCTTGCAGTTTGTCGAGGTCGAACTTCAGTCTAGTGCACCTTACTGTGTTTACTCTCTTCAACTGGAACCGGAAAGACATCATCACGAGATCGTGGTCACTTCCGATGTCTGCTCCTGGAAAAGTGCGTGTCCTGCCAAAGTTGATGCTTGATCTGAAGCGTTTCTTGACCATGATGTAGTCGATCTGGTTGTGATGCTTCCCGCCGGGACTGTGCCATGTCCATCGTCTGGATTTTTTGTGGTGACCAAGCGTGTTTGCCAGTATCAGATTGTTGTATCTGGCAAACTCCAAGAGTCTCAGACCTCTCTCATTTGTCTCGTTGTTGCAGTTGGGTCCACATGTGTCTCCCTAGCTGTGGTGCGCATCTTGGCCAACCTTGGCATTTCAGTCGCCTTGCTCTATGATTATGTCCTTCTTTGGCACTTGGTAAAGGACAGCCTGTAGAGTTTCATAGAAATCCTCCACTTCGCTGTCGTCATAGTCTGATGTTGGGGCATAGGCCTGGATGATGGTGATGTTGAAAGGGGCTGCTTTCAGACGGATGGTAATTAGTCTACTGGAGACTGGGCAGCAACCCATGACAGTGGCTAGAATGTCCTTGTGGATCAAGAATCCAACGCCGTGTTCGTGCTTGTCATCTCTCCCGCTGAAATAAAGCTTGTGGCCTTTGTCTGTCGTTGTTTCACCTAAGCCTTTCCAGCGCAGTTCGCTGATACCTAAAATGTTCCATCGATAGTGGTCCAGCTCTTGGGCCAGTTCTTCTACTTTTCCATCCGCAGGTAGGGTCCTGACATTCCAGGTTCCTATGACGATGTTGTTTCTCGTGCGGATCTTGCTAAATTGTCCATCAGTAGCACACTTATCACCTTCGTCCTGGTGGCCAACGGAAGGCACGGTCCTTGGTAACCCGGTCGACGACCGATCCAGTATGGAGTGAATGGTTGTTTTCATCATGCAGTGTGTCTTGGGCAAAAAAAGACCTGGCAGGGCCCAATCCTATCCAGGCTGTTGGCCACAACCGATATTCACGAAGACAGTGTGGCTCGCCTAGGCCCCGAGCACGTGGTCGTTGAACCTGTAGTAACATGTGGTTCTTCTGTCCTGGCCGGTGACTTCTGTGTAGAAGACTTTCGCTCAGTGGTGCCGTGCTGACATCACCCCTGTTAGTTGCCTCTTCCGAGATGCCGGAAAACGTTGGGTCTATTCTATTCAGTGCCCGAATCCACTATGTATGGTCGCATAAAATTAGGCGGGAACCGAAAAACAGCACTGTGGTCAGAGTTACTATCTATTTAAATCAATATGTGTCATACCCTATCCTATCCCATAACTCGAAGGTCGTTGGGACACCATGGGTGAAAAAAAGAAAAGAAAGAGATTACTCTTATAAAGCGCACTTACAAGCTCAGAGAGCTTCTCAAAGCGCTGGCCACTACTATCCAGAAATTACAAAATAGTTTACTGAAGTCAGGATTCGAACCCACGTCGCCCGAGACGCACGTACACAAGTCGTGCGCTCTGACGTCGTCGTTTAATCAGCGTATTCCATCTTTTTCTGTCCTCAGCAACCGTCATGGCTTCGCTCAGTGTCAAGCCAATCCATTCTCGAATGTTGTCCTCCCACCTCTTTTTCGGTCTCCCTCTTCTGCTGCCTTCTTGCACCGTGCCTTGCAGAATGGTCTTTGCAAGGCCTGATGCTCTGGTGACGTGGCCATACCATCGGAGTTTCCCTTTCTTTACCACTGTGAGCATTTCATCGTGTTGTCAAATGGCGTGTGTGATGGCCTGTCGGTTATTGGTTATACGGTATGTGTATTCTTCACAAGTTAGGCGGGAAGCTAAAACAGAACTGTCGTCAGATTTACGACTTAAATCAATATGTGTGTTCGCCCAAAATTTGGCGGGAACTGAAACACTCTGCTGTCGTCAGTTTGAATGTACACGTTTTTGGCGTGTGGTCTTTACATGTCCTCTTGAATGGTCACCAGAAGAATTATACTCACGTAGTCCTCAGTGTGTTCGTAAAGTTTCACTTTGTCAGTTTCGTTTACAGGATGAAAGATAGTACACAGTTAGAATCAGGAGCGAGAGCTGATGACAGTGATGTTGTCATTTCACACCTAAACCTTCAAATAAAGAAGTCACCAGAATCAGGTGTAGGACTTTGCGTCAGCACAAGTGCTCAAAGACAAAGATGTGTGTGTGTGTGTGTGTGTGTGTGTGTGTGTGTGTGTGTGTGTGTGTGTGGGTGTGTGTGTTAGGCATAGATCTAGATACCTCTTCATCGCCCGACCAATTGTGTAGCCGCAACTCTGTGGACTTGCTGAATACGTCGCTGAAGATAAAGCAGCGGAGCAAGACTTTGTTGCTGCCGTTGAGGCCTTTCAAATGTTGAAATGGGGGTATGATGAATGTAAGGGATTGCCGTACCAGCGACCCTTCTGTGTAGTTGGTCACTTTCAGTTCATGATCGACAATTTCCATCCACTTTGAAGGAGTCCCACCTGGTTGGTATTGCGGCACTACGGGAGCGGGGATTCGGGGAGGTTTCGAGCCAACCACACTGACTGTAACATTACAGGTGAATAGGACACAATCCATGGTGACGTCGTAGGAGGTCTCATTGGGATACACAGAAATGTTGACCGGCCGAGGATCCTCGTATAAGGGCGGAACGGGAATAAACGGTTCTTTGATGTCCAGGGTTCGAGGAAAGTACCTGCAGCCGTAAAATAGAATATGGTACAGATCGTATTCAACGTTGCCAGACACGTTGAAAATGATGTCTCCAAAACTGACAATGTTGGTTTGGATTTTTCTGCCCATTTCCTCCACGTTGGAAACTATTTTAGTTGCCACGGTGACCGTACTCAACAAGTGGGTGAGGACATTCCCTTCCTTGTCTGGCCAAAATCCCTGGCCTAGGTGGATGGTCTCCAGGTTGGCCGGGGACGGCAGTAAGGTGCATCTGACAGAGTATGGGGTTCCAAAGGGATTATCCCGCAACGTTAAGTAAGGATACGGGCAGAAAGTCACCATCGCTTTTGAAACGTTATCATGCTGTATCACAGACTTGGTTTCACACTGCGCTGAGGTGGAGTACATCGTGTACATTGCGGAAAGGAAAACCCAGACCCCTTGTCCAATCAGAATGCCTGTTAACACACACCCACGCACACACACACGCATACGCACGCGCGATCAACAAATGGTAATTACTATAATTAGAGCTCTTTCGGGGTAGCTCAGTGGCCCATGGCGTCGAACAGCTTGCAGCAAGTGTACGTCATGGTCCATGCGTGCGAATTCTATCTTGACCTTTGCAACTGTAATTTTGTGCACGCTTTTTTCTGTATGTTTTCAGTGCATTATGTATGCACCGGATGAGTAAATGGGGCTGATCGTAGCCCTTTGAAGACGACCTCATATTTTGGACAGAACTACTAGCGTAAAAGACGACATCAGTTTTAGATCTAACAGAAATCGAGAAGTCTATCTTTTCATATTGTTTTATTATTATTTATTCCTTCTTTTTTGTTGTTGTTAATATTAATTTTATGTTATTTTTTCCCCAAAAAAAACTTTTTACAGAATGAGGAAGATATACATTTTCTTATTGTAGATGGAATGAATAGGGCCTATTCAAAATGTGTCAGAACAAAGGAGGTGGTCATGGATGTGTTTTTCGTCAAAAAGGGTTGTTACCGTTTTCTTATTCCCAATATGCTTAGAACAAAGGAAATCAATGAAACTATTACTGTTTTCCAAAGCCAAATAGAAGCATTCACGATCATATTATTCACACCCAAAAAAAGCAATGTAGTTGACGAGAATCTCTCCTAGAGCGAACGATCTTTCACTCGGTCACAATGATCTACTGGAAAATATATCGGGACCCGTCAAAACTACCGCCGATTACGATCGTTTGCAATACGGTAAGTTGTTTCCTAGGTGGTACACAGCATTTTGATTGACCGGGTTCGTACGAAATAAGTGATTAATGAGTCCGTTATCCGAGACGATTCTCGTCTTTTTGGTCTCAGAGAAGGAAGGGCGATAGAAGTGGACTATCGTTTCCTAATTACATGTAACTATTGCTGATAGTCTGCGCTGTTACTGTAGTGTTGTGTATTACATACCTGTTTTCCCCCTCAACATTATGGCAAGACGATCCTTCTACCGTTGCCCGTCTTCTAATCCTAAAAATCCAGCCATGTTGAATGATGTCATCTGTGTGTGTGTGTCGTCTTCTAATCCTAAAAGCCAGCCATGTTGAATGATGTCATCTGTGTGTGTGTGTGTGTGTGTGTGTGTGTGTGTGTGTGTGTGTGCGTGTGTGTGTGTGTGTGTGTGTGTGTGTGTGTGTGTGTGTGTGTGTGTGCGTAGGTGTTGACCCCGTTAGGCTGCCAATCGTATGGTTACACACTCACGTTATACTGCCGCGCTCATTATGCTGCCGACCGCATAATGCACAATTGCGATTTTTGAACTCCCTAACCTCTAAAATATGCATAAATTATAATCCGAGCTGTGATTGGTTTAGGCAGCATAAAGCGGAAAATTCATTGTACGTCACACACGACCTTTTACACACGTGTGTGTATTCCGGCAGTATTTGTGCTGTAAAAAGTATACGTCAATTCACACACCAAGGAGAGAGAGGGTGGCTAGTTTTTGAAAACAAATGTGCACAACTCGTCGCCATCTTGAATTGAAAAGAGCCACTGGTAAGTTGCTGTGCTTTAGTTGATTTTTCGTTTGTTAATTATTTACTTTGAGTGCTTATGTATTTGTGCCATTATTATGAGAAAACCATGGATGCTGTCAGTGAAAATTCAACATTTTTTCTTCCCTTTTTCTGTGGAGAGTCCATTGAAGTTAGTGCCACTTTCATGGCATGCTGCGTCTCCATCCCTCTTCTACTGACAGCACTGTTCTAGATCTAATTCTACTTTGTTTCCTTCCATTGTTGATTCAGACTCACGTTGGTTAATTCAAATTAATTATCAGTTCTGATGTTTGTTTTTTCTTTACATGAATGTTGGAAGGAAAAGTATTTATTCAGCATTCCAATACTAAAATAGGAAGTTTTTGTTTTCTAGCAGAGTTGTTACTAACTGGACTAATCTAGCTATTTCACTTAATAATGCACCAAGCATAAATAACTTTAAACACCAGTTAGATATACTTCCACAGTTTAAAAAATATATTTTATTGCTATGAGTATGATAATGAAATGTGTAGGAAAATCACATGCTCATTTTGCTCCTATACTACTAATAGTTGTACAGTGAAAGTAAACAACTGAACACAAACAGAATACACAACCATTCACATAGTGTTGGTGAAATTCAGGGTCCATTCACCAACCGACGACTAAAGGGAGATGCATGCCATTTTGTATGAACAACATTGTCAGATGTAATATGTAAATAAATAAATAAACAATAGTAGTTTATGGTTACTGACCACAATGTCCATATAGTGTTTGTAAGAAACTGTGTTAAGCTAACACTGCCACATTTGTCAGTCATTAATTTGACAGTCATTGAGTACTTATGGATTTTTTTTCTTTTTTAGAATGTTCTGGAAATTCTGAGGTTTACAACTCGCCTGGAACGCAATCAGAAAGTAAGTATATTTAAAATTTGAATCCAGAAAGTTCTTTATTAGTTAATATTTCTGACTTTTACATTTATTTATATTATTATGATAGTGTTACTTTGTACATAAGTGTCCATACTTTGCATGAACTTGAAACTGATTAAGGTCACTGACCACAATGTCCGCATAGTGTTGGCAACTGCATTAAGCTAACACTGCCACATAGTGACAGTTAACTATCCTATCCTATCCTATCCTGTCCCGTAACCCGAAGGTCGTAGGGGCACCACAGATGATCGTTTAACCAGCATACTCCATCTTTCTCTGTCCTCAGCAGCCCTGATGGCTTCGCTCAGTGACAAACCAGTCCATTCTCGAATGTTGTCCTCCCACCTCTTTTTCGGTCTCCCTCTTCTTCTACCTCCTTGCACTGTGCCTTGCAGAATAGTCTTTGCAAGGCCTGATGATCTGGTGACGTGGCCATACCATCGGAGTTTCCGTTTCTTCACCACTGTTAGCAGGTCATCGTGTTGTCCAATGGCTTGTGTGATGGTCTGTCGGACTTCGTCGTTGGTGATGTGTTGGGTATAGGAAATGCCCAGAAGTCTTCTGTAGCACCTCATCTCCATGCTTTGTATTCTTCGTTGGAGATCTGCTGTGAGGGTCCATGCTTCGCAAGCATATAGGAAGATGTAGATGACAAGGGAGCGGAGCAGTCTTACTTTGGAATGTAGACTGATGGTCCTGTCTTTCCAAATGGGCTTCAACCTTGTCAGGGCAGCAGTTGTTTGTGCGATCCAGGAGAGGACTTCCTGTCGGGACCCATTGTCTGATACAATGGCTCCTAAATATTTGAAGCTATGCACTGTGTTGAGGGATTGGCTATGGACTTTGATGTCCGTATTGATGCCATTGGTGTTGTTGGTCATCATTTTGGTCTTCTCTGCACTTATTTCCATTCCATATGCTCTGGAGGTGGTGTCAAGCCTCTGTACCAGCTGTTCAAGTTCTTGTTCCTCTCCAGCCAATCCATCAATGTCATCTGCAAAACGAAGATTGGAGATTGCTCTACCCCCTATGCTGACTGTGCCTTCATGGTCTGCAAGAGCATCTGACATGATGCGCTCTAGGAAGATGTTGAAGAGTGTTGGAGAGAGTAGGCATCCTTGACGCACACCGATTGTTGTTCTGAACCAGTTCCCGATGGCGCTGTTGTGGAGGACTGCACTGGTAGCCTTGTCATACAGGCTTTTGATGACTTCAATAATTTTAGGGCTGATGTTGTACACTTTCATTGTTGCCCATAGAGCTGCATGCCAGACTCGGTCAAACGCCTTCTTGAAGTCTATGAACACATGATATAGATGTTGTTGGTGCTGTAGGTATTTCTCACAGATTATTCTGAGGTTGAAAATCTGCTCAGTGGTACTTCGCCCTGCCCTGAATCCTGCTTGTTCTTCAGCTATGATCTGTTCAGCTTGGGGTTTCAACCTGTTGAGTATTATTTTGAGGAGGACCTTGCTGGGATGGCTGATGAGGCTGATGATCCGGTAATTTTCACACTCCTGAAGGTTACCTTTTTTGGGAAGAGTGATGACAAGCGATTGGGTCCATGGTATAGGCCACTCCCCACTCTGCCAGATCTTGTTACAGATAATGGTGAGGGCATCAATCATCGCTTCTCCTCCTGCTTGTAGCAGTTCCGCGGGTATGTTGTCCACTACCGCTGACTTCCCTTTCTTTAGCGCTTGCACTGCTGCCTCAACTTCTTCCCGGAGAATTGGGAGGATTTCTTCTTCTTCTCTGTTCTCGGGACATGCTAGAACTGATGGGTCTCCATTTGGTGTATAGTTGTAAAGGTCAGAGCAGTACTCTGTCCATCTGTCCAAGACTTCTTGTTCTTCTGTAAGGCATATGCCAGACTTGCTTTGGATCGTGGAGACTTTGGGCTGTTTGACACTTGTCAGCCTCTTCACTGTCTGGTAGGCCTTCTTGCTGTTGTTCTTGTTCAGACTGTTCTCTATTTCCTGGTATTGATCTTCTATCCAGTTCTCCTTTGCTGTGCGCATGCCTTTTCGGATGTCATTGTTGATTTTTCGGTAGACATCAGCTCCCTGTAAAGTGTTCTTTTTCTTTTTCATCTCTCTTCGTTTATCACACAGATCCAAAAGTTCAGGTGTGATCCACGGCTTCTTCTTTGGTCGGTGCATGCCAAGGATCTCAGTGGCGGCATCTGTCGCAGCTGAGTTGAAGGTGGTGGTCATGGTGTTGACATCTACTTCACCAGCCCCCAAAATAAGCAGTGGTGCAAATTTCCCTCCAATTGTGGCCTGAAATAGTTCTGCCACCTCCGGGTCTTGCAGTTTGTCCAGGTCGAACTTCAGCCTAGTGCACTTTGCTGTATTTACTCTCTTCAAGTGGAGTCGGAAAGACATCATCACGAGATCGTGGTCACTTCCGATGTCTGCTCCTGGAAAAGTGCGTGTTTTGCCAATGTTGATGCTTGATCTGAAGCGTTTCGTGACCATGATGTAGTCTATTTGGTTGTGATGCTCCCCGCCAGGACTGTGCCATGTCCATCGTCTGGAGTTTTTGTGGAGACCAAGCGTGTTTGCCAGGACCAGATTGTTGTACCTGGCAAACTCCAAGAGTCTCAGACCCCTGTCATTTGTCTCGTTGTTGCAGTGGGGTCCACATGTGTCTCCCCAGTTGTGGTGCGCATCTTGGCCAACCTTGGCATTCCAGTCGCCTTGCACTATGACTATGTCCTTCTTCGGCACTTGGTCAAGGACCGCCTGTAGATTTTCATAAAAATCCTCCACTTCGCTGTCGTCATAGTCTGATGTTGGGGCATAGGCCTGGATGATGGTGATGTTGAAACCGGCTGCTCTCAGGCGGATGGTAATGAGTCTACTGGAGACTGGGCGGCAACCCATGACAGTGGCTAGAATGTTCTTGTGGACCAAGAATCCAACGCCGTGTTCGTGCCTGTCATCTCTACCGCTGAAATAGAGCTTGTGGCCTTTGTCGGTCATTGCTTCACCTAGGCCTTTCCAGCGCAGTGCGCTGATGCCTAGAACGTTCTATCGATAGTGGTCCAACTCGTGGGCCAGTTCTTCTAATTTTCCTTCCGCAGTTAGGGTCCTGACATTCCAGGTTCATATGGCGATGTTGTTTCTCGTGCGGATCTTGCTAAATTGTCCATCAGTAGCATACTTAACACCTCCGTCCTGGTGGCCAACGGAAGGCGCGGTCCTTGTGCCGGGCGACGACCGATCCGGAATGGAATTAGTGGATTGTGTCATCATGTAGTGTGTCTTGGGCAAAAAGACCTGACGGTGCCCAATCCTCTCCAGGCTGTTGGCCACAGCCGAAATCCACGAATACAGTGTGGCTCGCCTTGGCCCTGAGCACATGGTCGTTGAACCTGTAGTAACGTGAGGTTCCTCCGCCCTGGCCGGTGACTTCTGTGTAGAAGACTTTCGCCCAGTGATGCCGTGCTAACATCACCCCTGTTAGTCGCCTCTTACGACACGCCGGGAAACGTTGGGTCTATTCTATTTAATGCCCTAACCCACAGAGCAGTTAACTACTGTACAAAAACAGCATACACATGCCGAGATCTAAATGTTGGTGAATGTATCGGATGTGATCTTTAGCTGACTTAACGATGGGAAATTCTGCATTTAACAAATATCTAAAAATAAAATTCGAAATTGAAAAATATAATTCAGCTTGAAGGTTAGAAATTAACAAATTACGGAAGCCTGGGTACAAAGGATAGTGTTTGTGGTTGACACTATGTTATATTTATTTTTATTTTCTCCAAAATTATCTAGTAACTTTGCCATAATGTATCGGACATTTAATAAAGTTGATTTTCGGGTTTTTTTTGCCTTTCCCCTCCCCGGCCCCCCCCCTCTCTCTCTCTCTCTCTCTCTCTCTCTCTCTCTCTGTGTCTCTCTCTCTATATGTCTCTCTCTCTCTCTCTCTCTCTCTCTCTCTCTCTCTCTCTCTCTCTCTCTCTCTCTCTCTCTCTCTCTTAACAAAGAGACCGTGCAGTTTATTAAGGTGGCTGTAATGAACGCGTACTGTCAGTTAAAAACAGGGATTGTTAGACCGTATCAAGCATTTATTGATTGCACAGTACAGGACGGGAATACACCGCCGACCACTTAGTTTGTTTTTTTTAGAATTCTGCTTGCTTATGACAGTAAAGCATTTAATTTTATATCCGTAACATTGTCACATTGTTGCAATAAATAAAAAGTTTCACCTGACTGCTAAATACTTGGATAATGTTATATTGATATTCACATATAAACTAGTAAATATCATTAATTATCCGACAGTTTCATTGGCTGCACCTAGAAAGTAGAAAACCTGTTGATTGTGCTTCGAAATATCTCCACATTATATCTTAAAAAACTCTTGAAGCTATGGATTTATCCCTAGTGGAACCCTCTTTCACCCCCACACATCCTCCCTATTTTCTTCCTCCCACCCCACACAATTTACTAATTACGGTTGGTTGTAAAATATTACCACAGTTGGGCTTTATATAGTAAACAAGTAACATTTTGGTTTTTCTGCAGAGCATCCAGCCAGGCGTCCATGGAGTAAAGAGGAAGTAGCAGCTTGTTATCGACAGTTGGGTCGCTACATTCACCTCCACACCTTACCTGGTAAAGCTGTTATAGAAGACTGCCTCCAAAAAGAACCTATTCTCAGGCACATAACTTGGAAAAACATCAAAGATTTTGTAAGAAATCGGGCCACAGCAACAGCTAACGCAGCTAGATAAAAACACTGTGTACAAACTCTGTGTATGAGGGACTCGATCTTTTCAGTCACACCTGCACTGCTTCAGAAACTTCTAGATGCCAAACTCTGGACTTTTGAGACTGATGGTCCACTGCTGCACCATTGCAGCTCTCCAAAAATAGTGTGATGTTGTGATTCCTCATGTTTTAAGTACACTAAACCTTTTCACTGGTAAAGACTTCATGCACTAAATGGCTGCGTGTATGCACTGTGTAGACAACCTTTGATGACAGCGTGGTTTTGTGGAACAATTTGTAATGTAATGTAGAACGTCGTTTGAAACCAATTACTGAAAATTCTGTGACCAAGGCAATTGCCTGTATATGAATGGCACCAAAAATGACCCATGTAGCATCAAGTGGTATGTGTGAAAGATCCCTACTATTTTTTAGGTTTGTGAAACTGAGAACTATATTTTGAACTGCAGAACTGTGCCGGTAGAAACGGTCAAGCAGCCTAAATTGTGTTTGCAAGTTGAAATGTTCGAGCAAACACTTTCACTTTCCTTCGACTTGTTTGTCGACCTTGGCAAAAAAGGAAAATTCAGAAACTTTTTTGGCTTTGGAGTGAAGAGAGATGAGAGGGAATACCATGGACATGTACATTCCTCATTTATGTGGTGTTCAATCACACTGCCAGATACAACAATCTGGTACTGGCAAACACGCTTGGTCTCCACAAAAAATCCAGACGATGGACATGGCACAGTCCCGGCGGGGAACATCACAACCAGATCGACTACATCATGGTCAAGAAACGCTTCAGATCAAGCATCAACATTGGCAGGACACGCACTTTTCCAGGAGCAGACATTGGAAGTGACCACGATCTCGTGATGATGTCTTTCCGGCTCCATTTGAAGAGAGTAAATACAGCAAAGTGCACTAGGCTGAAGTTCGACCTGGACAAACTGCAAGACCCGGAGGTGGCAAAAATATTTCAGGCCACAATTGGAGGGAAATTTGCACCACTGCTTATTTTGGGGGCAGGCGAAGTAGATGTCAACACCATGACCAATACCTTCAACTCAGCTGTAACAGATGCCGCCACTGAGATCCTTGGCAAGCACCGACCAAAGAAGAAGCCGTGGATCACACCTGAACTTTTGGATCTGTGTGATAAACGAAGAGAGTTAAAAAAGAAAAAGAACACCTCACAGGGAGCTGATGTCTACCGAAAAATCAACAATGACATCCGAAAAGGCATGCGCACAGCAAAGGAGAACTGGATAGAAGATCAATGCCAGGAAATAGAGAACAATCTGAACAAGAACAACAGCAAGAAGGCCTACCAGACTGTGAAGCGGCTGACAAGTGTTAAACAGCCCAAAGTCTCCACTATCCAAAGCAAGTCTGGCATTTGCCTTACAGAAGAACAAGAAGTCTTGGACAGATGGACAGAGTACTGCTCTGACCTTTACAACCATACACCAAATGGAGACCCATCAGTTCTAGCATGTCCCGAAAGCAGAGAAGAAGAAGAAATCCTCCCAATTCTCCGGGAAGAAGTTGAGGCAGCAGTGCAATCGCTGGAGAAAGGGAAGTCAGCGGGAGTGGACAACATACCAGCGGAACTGCTACAAGCAGGAGGAGAAGCGATGACTGATGCTCTCACCATTATCTGCAACAAGATCTGGCAGAGTGGGGAATGGCCTACACCATGGACCCAGTCGCTTGTCGTCACTCTTCCCAAAAAAGGTAACCTTCAGGAGTGTGAAAATTACCGCACCATCAGCCTCATCAGCCATCCCAGCAAGGTCCTCCTGAAAATAATACTCAACAGGTTGAAACCACAAGCTGAACAAATCATAGCTGAAGAACAAGCAGGATTCATGGCAGGGCGAAGTACCACTGAACAGATTTTGAACCTCAGAATAATCTGTGAGAAATACCTACAGCACCAACAACATCTATATCATGTGTTCATAGACTTCAAGAAGGCATTTGACCGAGTCTGGCATGCAGCTCTATGGGCAACCATGAAAGTGTACAACATCAGCCCTAAAATTATAGAAGTCATCAAAAGCCTGTATGACAAGGCTACCAGTGCAGTCCTCCATAACAGCGTCATCGGGAACTGGTTCAGAACAACAATCGGTGTGCGTCAAGGATGCCTACTCTCTCCAACACTCTTCAACATCTTCCTAGAGCGCATCATGTCAGATGCTCTTGCAGATCACGAAGGCACAGTCAGTATAGGGGGCAGAGCAATCTCCAATCTTCGTTTTGCGGATGATATTGATGGATTGGCTGGAGAGGAACAAGAACTTGAACAGCTTGTACAGAGGCTTGACACCACCTCCAGAGCTTATGGAATGGAAATAAGTGCGGAGAAGACCAAAATGATGACCAACAACACCAATGGCATCAACACGGACATCAAAGTACAAGGCCAATCCCTCAACACAGTGCACAGCTTCAAATATTTAGGAGCCATTTTGTCAGACAATGGGTCTCGACAGGAAGTCCTCTCCAGGATCGCACAAACAACTGCTGCCCTGACAAGGTTGAAGCCCATTTGGAAAGACAAAACCATCAGTCTACATTCCAAAGTAAGACTGCTGCGCTCTCTGGTCATCTCCATCTTCCTATATGCTTGCGAAGCATGGACCCTCACAGCAGATCTCCAACGAAGAATACAAAGCATGGAGATGAGGTGCTACAGAAGACCTCTGTGCATTTCCTATACCCAACACATCACCAACGTTGAAGTCGGACAGACCATCACACAAGCCATTGGACAACACGATGACCTGCTCACAGTGGTGAAGAAACGGAAACTCCGATGGTATGGCCACGTCACCAGATCATCAGGCCTTGCAAAGACCATTCTGCAAGGCACAGTGCAAGGAGGTAGAAGAAGGGGGAGACCGAAAAAGAGGTGGGAGGACAACATTCGAGAATGGACTGGTTTGACACTGAGCGAAGCCATGAGGGCTGCTGAGGACAGAGAAAGATGGAGTATGCTGGTTAAGCGATCATCTGTGGTGCCCCTACGACCTTCGGGTTATGGGACAGGATAGGATAGGATAGGATAGCAGAGTTAGTAGGCCTGCGTCTCCACCACCTCTACCTGCCAACTGTAGATATTTCTACAGTCCTGATTCAGGCTCATTATTTTTACCTTAGCTATTGAGAAGTATAAAGAATGTTAGAATATAACTAGTGGCAAGGAAAAAACAGTTTGTTCATGGAAAAGTATTCGTTTTTATTTACTTTTATCATGACCAGCCGGGGAGGTTGTGGAGACATAAGCCCACTAGCTCTGCTATGCATATAACTGGGTGATTGCTGGAGACATAGGCCCACTAGCTCTGATGCATGTAACTGGGTGATTGGTGGAGACATAGGCCCACAAGCTCTGATGCATGTAACTGGGTGATTGGTGTGCTTGCACGTAAGTGATGTGTGTGCTTGTGCGCATGCAGTTTTTTTTTCTTGTTGTTTTTTAATAAATATTATAATGTGAATATTTTTTATAATTGATTCAAATAGGATTTTTGGATAGTAAGCAATACCAATACCATGTAACGTGGACAAAAATGTTGGTCATTAGACAGGGACACTTGGATCCCAGCAAAGGTACAGAAAAATCAGTTGCACAACATTATTGATAATGATAGTTTTTCTGTACCTTTGCTGGGATTCAAGTGTCTCTGTCTAATGACCAACATTTTTGTCCACGTTACATGGTATTCGTAGGGGTTGTCCGGTCCTGATTTGGCTCGGAAGAGTCCGCTGGACCTAAAACAATAATCATGTAGTGTAATGTAATGCAGGGCTAGAAATTAAATTTTTTCTTTGGGGGCCACCGGGCCCCTTGATTGAAAAGTTTGAGGGCCCACAAGCAACTTTCGGGGCCCAACTTGAAAAATAATGCAAACAAAAAACAAAAGAATTATTGACAATATAATAAGTAGAAAGTACAATTTGTCTGATAATCTAAAATAAAAACAATTGAATTTCCAATTTTGCTAAGTGATGTCATTTTTATTTGCCTTTTCTTTCACTTTCAAACATTACCAACAAAAAAGGGGAAAACACACACACACACACACATTCAGTGACACACATATTCCAGTGACTAGTGAGCCTGAAATGGCCATTGGAAATCTTTTTTTCCACCCTTCATTGTAGTTCCTTGATCTTTTTTCCTCTTCATATTTGTTTTTTCTCTCTTTTTCTTGTTCTTTCCTTTCATCGACGTTTTCTTCTGACGTCTTTCGCTTCCCAAAAATTGGAAAATACGCCATCGCCGATTGTTTTAGCAACTGTATGGCGACGATATGTAGCCATACTTTCGTACTTACAAAGATGGACATTTTGCGCTTATGTTGTGCCATAGCCTTTTGTTTATTATATTAAAAAGATATTGAAGTGTATATTAAACTTTTGAGTGCAAAATTAAAGGGTTTTCGCTTCTTTTCTTTGTTTCTTTTGTCTGTCCAAACTTAGGGCACCGGTGTGGGTTGCTTCCCTTGGCCCAAATACGAAACTGCCGAGTAGAGCTAGCTGTAGCAGACGAATTATTTTGCGGGCCAAGCGGGCCCTTCGTTTTTCAACTTTCCGAGCCCAAAATCAACTTTGCGGGTTTTTGGCCCCGGGCCCCCGCTAATTTCGAGCCCTGTAATGTAATGCTCTGTTCTATCAATCTGCTATACTATCGTCTTCTTCGCTAGATCAGTCTCCTACCTTTTTTCTTGAAAACTCTTCCGGGACAAGACTCCTTGTTTGGGGTGCCGGGGGTTTCAGTATAAATAGTATCCCCACTTTCGGGAAATTTAGTGCTTTAAATTCCCACTGTCGCTGTCTTCCTCATTTACTCTTTCCCTTTCCTGCTCTGTCCTATCACTCTGCTATACTATCTTCTTCTTCGCTAGATCAATGACCTACCTTTTTTCTTGAAAACTCTTCCTGGACAAGACTCCTTGTTTGTGTATGAGGTCTGTTGGATCAGCTTGGGAGTGTTGGACGCTTTCTGCCGGGTGGTCACTAGGGCTTCCTATGATGTTAGTATTTAGCAATATAGGCATTTTATATGTATATGTTTTGTTGATAATTTATAATGATGTTTGTATTCTATTTTGTTTTTTATAACCGGGGGTTCGAGTAGTTGGGGTAAAGCCTCAGCCGTCCCCTGCGTGGGATGTCTTTATTGTAAAGTGACAGGCCGGTGGAGGGCATTCAATTTTCCCTCTAGGGTTGTTTCAGCAGATCTTTTATGCGGATCGGGGGTTGTCCGGTCCTGATTTGGCTCGGAGGAGTCCGCTGGACCTAAAGCAACAATCAATCAATCAATCAATTGTGTATGAGGTCTGTTGGATCAGCTTGGGAATATTGGACGCTTTCTGCCAGGTGGTCACTAGGGCTTCCTATGATGTTATTATTTAGCAATGTAGGCATTTTATATGTATGTTTTTTGTTGATAATTTATAATGATGTTTGTATTCTATTTTGTTTTTGTAAACGGGGGTTCGATAAGTTGGGGTGAAGCCTCAGCCGTCCCCTGCGTGGGATGTCTTTATTGTAAAGTGACTGGCTGGTGGGAGGGGGGGGGGGGGCATTCAGTTTTCCCACTAGGGTTGTTTCAGCAGATCTTTTTTATGCGGATTGGGGGTGGTCCGGTCCTGATTTGGCTCAGAAGAGTCCGCTGGACCTAAAGCAACAATTATGTAATGTAATTTAAACGTTCAGTGTTCTTTCCTTCTGTAATTCTACAGTATTTCCGTCTCGTTGTACAGTACAGTATGTGACTGAAAGCATGAATCGTTGGGGACACAAATTGTGCTGGTACTGCTTTCTCTAGTCCGTGAATAAATTGTTGCTAAAAAATTCTGACAATCTAACTTGTTGAAATTAAATAGTGTGCTGAGTCATGTTTAGAGGGAGCAGTGACCAAACAAATGGAAATGGCGAAATGGACTATGCATGATCTTTATTGATGAGGTGTAATCAATATTTTGATGCGTCCACTGTCAGTTTTATGAGATGTAAGAATCGTTAAAGATCAAA
>CM072524.1:130000-238444 GCA_036898135.1 Oncomelania hupensis | reverse complement strand
GTATTGAGAGCAAGCTCTCCCCGGTCGGCCATGGTAAGGGAGGTGGCTTACCTTAAAAGGTCCTAACCGTGATGAGGGGCGCACACAAGGGGTTACACTGACGGAAAACAAGGGGGTGGGCTGAAATGAACTACGATGAAATTGCACAGGGGCGAATACAACACAACATAAACACAGAGACAAAATGCAATCACTCAAAATATGGAAAAAATGAATGCAAAAAAAACCCTCTGCGTGCCACCACAACTCGGGAGTATAAGTAGGGGTAGGGGACCTATGTCCTATCTCTACTCGGGCTGGGGAGGAAAGCTATGGGGTGGGGGTAGAAACCTAAGTCTTTAGTCTCGTCGGGTTGGGATGGGGAAACCTAAGTCTTTAGTCTCGTCGGGGTGGGATGGGGAAACCTAAGTCTTTAGTCTCGTCGGGGTCGCCAAAGTTAATGTCACGAATATAGGGGGTTGGGGGGAATGAGGGTATGCGATTATTCACCCGCGCTGTGTTACCTCCTTGTCCTAGGTTAACGTGCGGTGACCTTCGAGTGAATAACGCTGGGAATATACTAAAGAATGGTAGGTAGGTTGAAGACAGACGAGAGACATACAGACTTAACTAGGATAGGGCTCGACAAGGGAAGACTGGTGTAGGAATATACTATACAATAATTTATTAACTGAGTGCAGGTCAAATGGTATGCTGGGTTTTAACTGGTTCACTAGCTAGAGTCTGTTATAGTCCAGGGTATCTGGGAGTAATTCGGGTTTATCTGTTCAAATGTTACTGGGGAGAATATAGGTCGATTTCATCATATGGCACTAGGTGGCTGGGTTAGTCATAGCGTGGGTATTCAGATGCACGCCGAGTTGTGGTCTCGCCAGGGGCGAACTTATCTTCGAATGCGTGGGCGAGGGGTGCCTCCGGCGACTGGGTGGGCTTTGCAGGGGTGGCCCAATGCGGGTCACTGGGTCACGCTGGTTGTGCAACAATTAGCTGGGGCGAACCGGGCGAGTGTACTGATGGCCAGTGGTCAAGCGTCACGCGTCATCAGTGACAGCCAGAAGATAGGGCTGCACGCGGCGTGGAGTCTCTCAATAGCCCTCACAAAAACCCGTTCTGAAAAGAATCATGCTCAGCATCAGAGGTGCATACACGCTCTGGATGCTGCTCCAATCGGTGCGCATGCCAGATCAGATTTGAATTGGGGAAAAAGCCGGGTCAAGACTGAACGGCGTTTTTCCACTGCCTATTTATGACAATAATGGCTACAGGGGTTTGTGAGAATTTACTGGCGGCCGCTAAAGTATATGAGGTTCGGCGCCTGAGAAGGGGTGATGGACATCGGGGGTGGATATTTACATACTAGGATCAGGGGAGAGACAAGGGGTGGAAATACAGGATCATGGAGATTATGAGCAAGGGGGGTTTATGGTCTAAAGAATGGGGCAACAAGGCATGGGGGATTTATACAAGGATCTAGGCAGGGGCAATACATGTATAAACGCAAGCATGGCAAGTGCAACAATCAGACTATAAACATTGGATACATGAGGCAAAAATACATATCATAAACCATACATCAGGACAAATCACAGACATGATGGGAATGTTAAATGATATTGAAATAAGTCTCCCCTCTTACCTGGACCAGAGAACGGGCAGAAACACGAGAATATTGGCGAGGTTCAGGGGTCGCAAAGCTGGGCAACTTGTCCTCGGAGCGAACGATGTTCTCGGTTGGGCTTGAGGCGGAAGACTGATTTACTGGGCCTCGGGTCAAGTCCGAAATCGTCGGTGGACTGCCCGGAGGGGCGGGGCTTAGAGCGCTGAGCCAGCGGCCGAATCGGGGGGAGATGGCTGAGAACGGGGCCAGAGTGCGAATAGGGGGGAGAGTGGTGGGGAGCAGGGCCAGAGGTCAAAGTCCGACTGTCACAACCACTATCGATGGAACGTTTTAGGTATTAGCGAACTGCGCTGGAAAGACCTATGTCACGTCACCCGAATGGGATCAGTGACTTCAGGTCAAACAGAGAGTGAGGGGATTCAAACACAAACTAAAATACTAACACAAATAACAGATGAACAGTTATACCCTTTTATTCAACACATATACACACAGGAATATGGGAAATTAACCCTACCTCAACCCTTAACCTGTCCTTACAACCCCAACAATTAACAATCAATTACCTCCCTTGATTAATCCGTAATTCCTTACACATTGGACACAAAGTGTCAACACAACCAATGATACAACGATATGAAAATAAAGATGAAGTATTACAACAGATGGCTTATGTGTATAATCAATAAGATTTGAAAGAAATTTATTGTATTAACATCATGAACGCCACCTTCAATTCAGCTGTGACAGATGCCTCCACTGAGATCCTTGGCAAGCACGCCCAAAGACTTTTAATGACTTTCGCCCAGTAGCATTAACAAGCTTAGTTATGAAAACACTGGAAAAACTTGTTAAAGACCTACTTTTATCTGCAACAGAAGCACTCTTAGATCCATTACAGTTTGCATATAGAGCTAGGAGAGGGGTTGATGATGCCAAGCTGTTCATCCTTAACACTCTGTATAAACATCTAGAGAAACCAAATGCACATGCCAGAATTCTTTTTGCAGATTTTAGCTCTGCTTTTAATACTGTTCAACCACATATTTTAATACAAAGACTTATCTCAGATTTTCACATTCAACATCAGCTTGTCTCTTGGATTTTAGATTTTTTGACTTGTAGACAGCAACGTGTTTATGTTAATGGTCTTTTTTCTGATACTGTTATAACAAACACTGGATCACCTCAGGGATGTTGTCTGTCACATTTTTTATACATTTTGTATACTGACAGTTGTAGAAGCTCAAGGGAGGGAACTTATCTTGTTAAATTTTCTGATGATGCAGCCTTGTTGTCTCTCCTTATAGGTAAAGAAAGCAGTCATACAGAGAGCTTGGCAGAATTTGTTAATTGGTGTGATGACAATTTTTTAGAGTTAAATGTATTAAAACAAAAGAAATGTATATTGATTTTAGAAGGAAGAAAGATGAGGATGTGAGTAGTACGATTCATGGCAAGCCTGTTGAAAAAGTGGATGAATTTAAATATTTAGGAACTGTTTTTGATAGTCAATTAAAATGGGACGCCAACATTGCGAACATCATAAAAAAGGCCAACAAAGAATGTATCTTCTTCGTAAACTTAAAAGTTTCTCTGTTAGCTCTATTATTCTTAGCCGTTTTTATCAGTCATTCATAGAAAGCTTGTTGTGTTTTTCATTTTTCTGCTGGTTTAACAGCCTTTCTGTACATGATAAGAACAGTCTGCACTCAATAGTAAATATATATTTTCAAAAATAATTGGTGACAGGCAAAGAGACCTGAGTACTTTTTGTGATCAACAAACACTTAGGAGGGCTGTGTCGATTATTTCTATGCCACATCATGCGCTAGCTGAGGAATTTGTTTTGCAATCTGGGAGGAGGTTTAAAATGCCACAGTGCAAGACCAATCGGTATTTAAAGTCGTTTGTGCCTCATGCAATACAGTTGATGAACAAGAGTAAGAACAATTAATGCATAAAACTAAAAGTAAAACAATTAGCCTGATAATAACTAATCTTAGCTGCTTTTTCCTTTAATGAATCTTCTACCTTGTTATTTTTATGCCTGTGTCTGTGGTGAGTGCTGCTGGTGATGTATGCCTGTGTTGGGTAAATGTCTATGAACTGGATATATGTGTGTGCATGGGCAGTGTGTATGTGCGGATGGTGTCGGGTGGCTGCCGCTGTGTTTTGTGCAAGTTGTTATTGTTTGTAGACATCCTCTTAATATCAGATATTGTTGTGATTTTTTTATAAAAATTAGAGAGCACTCATACCCCCATTGTAATTGCCAAATCTGGATAAATAAAGTTGTTTGAATTGAATTGAATTGAAAAAGAAGAAACCGCGGACCACACCTGAACTTTGGAACATGTGTGATAAACAAAGAGGATCTCCATTTAGTGTGTGGTTGTAAAGGTCAGAGCAATGCTCTGTCCATCTATCCAAGACTTCTTGTTCTTCTGTAAGGTATATGCCAGACTTGCTTTGGATCGGGGAGACCATGGGCTGTTTAACACTTATCAGCCGCTTCACGGTCTTGTTGGCCTTCTGGCTGTTGTTCTTGTTCAGACTGTTCTCTATTTCCTGGCATTGCTCTTCTATCCAGTTCTCCTTTGCTGTGCGCATACCTTTTCGGATGTCATTGATGGTTTTTCGGTAGGCATCAGCGCCCTGTTAGGTGTTTTATTCATTTTCATCTCTCTTTGTTTATCACACAGGTCCAAAAGTTTAGGTGTGGTCCATGATTTCTTCTTTGGGCGATGCTTGCCAAGGATCTCAGTGGAGGCATCTGTCACAGCTGAATTGAAGGTGGTGGTCATGATGTTGACATCTACTTCACCAGCTCCCAAAACGAGCAGTGGTGCAAATTTCCCACAAATTGTAGCTTGGAAAATTCCTGCCACCTCTGGGTCTTGCAGTTTGTCCAGGTCGAACTTCAGTCTGGTGCACTTTGCTGTGTTTATTCTCTTCAAGTGGAGCCGGAAGGACATCGTCACGAGATCGTGGTCACTTCCGATGTCTGTTCCTGGAAAAGAGCGTGTCTTGCCAATGTTGATGCTTGATCTGAAGCGTGTCTTGACCATGATGGAGTCAATCTGGTTGTGATGCTCCCCGCTGGGACTGTGCCATGTGTATCGTCTGTATTTGTTGTGGAGACCAAGCATGTTTGCCAGTATCAGATTGTTTTATCTGGCACACTCCAAGAGTCTCAGACCCCTGGCATTTGTCTCGTTGTTGCAGTGTAAGTTTATGGACATTGTGTTTGTTAGTTTATGGACATTGTGTGTGTTAGTTTATGGACCTTATGTGCGTTACCTTATGGACATTGTGTGTGTTAGTTCATGGATATTGTGTGTTAGTTTATGGACATTGTGTGCTAGTTTATGGACATTGTGTGTAAGGTTATAGGCATTGTATGTAAGTTCATGGATATTGAAAGTTTACGGAGATTGTGTGTGTTAGTTTATGGACATTATTTGTTAATGGTCACTATGTGTTAGTTTATGGATATTGTGTGCGTTAGTTTATGGATATTGTGTGCGTTAGTTTATGGATATTGTGTGTGTTAGTTTATGGATACTGTGTGGTGTGTTATTTCATGGATATTATAGGTATTACACAACAGTGTACGATTCAGCCCCGATGCTTGAATCTTTTGTAACTCGAATTTTTTAGCCACGCATACCATTCACCCAGCAACAACAGCAGGAGTCGTCGTTATGAGATTTTCCAGCTTTATGCAGCAAAACAGCATCAACAACTGTATACAAGCTCTTTCCAATATTACCTCCACAAGCAAACAGCGCAAGACTTGTTTAACAAGCAGACCCGTTTACCCCGCACTATTTGAGCTTTTGCTTGTTTAGCAGTAGTAAAACTTAGAAGGTTACAGTAGTGTATAGCAGACGATTAAGGTATAACTGATGTGTACACACACACTGCGAGCTGACGCGAGCCGTTTAGTGACATCATCGCGGCCTATGATGGTGTTTCGAACTTTATATCCACTTAGATTGTTTCATCCAATCGGGACACAGGTAGAGTGGTTAGAACCAGTTCTGGCTGATTCAGTCAAAGCCAAGTAGGAGGTCAGTCTAGTTTGAGACGCTAAGCAGTACACAGCTACTTCCTAGCAGAATCTCTCCTGAGAAGATTAGACAGCAGTGCTTGTTGAATTTTCGAATTCAATCAAGTAGCCACGGCCTGACATTGTCGAACAGGTATATGAACATACTTCTGTTTCATCGTGATGTATTTATATTATTGTTGAAATTATGTTTGTGGAATTTGCTATGCATAGATTTGAATTATTAGTCCGACTTTGCCTTACCACGTGGAGAAGCCGACCACGTGTCAAGCACGACTGGGTTTGACGCTATGTTGTATACCTGACGGAACCACTTTTGTTTAAGATAAGATAAGATAAGATAAGATAAGATAAGATATTACTTTATTAATCCAAAAGCATGGAAATTACATTGTCTGTCAATTAAACATGTCCATTCATTCTTCTTTTACACACACATAAATATTTATACATTATTAATGATCTTCAAACACATGGACATATTTTCATAATGCAGATATTTCAATTAAGCAGTAAAACGGGTTAACGTAAGAACAGATAAATATGAGAATTTAAAACTTATTAGTGTGTAAACATATAAACTATTTATACAAAAACAGTAAAAAAAAATAATAATAATAATTAAACGAACTAAGCTGCATGAGAGTTGTAGAGTATGTTTAGTAAGACCTACCGACTTGTTTATTATGTGCTTGAATGGCAAGTGGTATGAATGAGTTCCTGTACCTATTTGATGTTCCCGCTGGTGCCCTAAAACATCCACTCCTGTCTATCCGTCGAGAGTCAAATTCCAAGAAAAGTGGATGGTTACTGTCAGCCAAAATTGCAGTCAGCTTTTTTGTCACCTGTCTGCTATGTATCGTCGCTATGTCATCCTGTTCCCTCCCCACCACCCCACTAGCCCTTTTTATCTGTTTGTCCAATCTTCGTTTTTCTGTTTGTGATACGTTTCCTCCCCAACATGAGATTCCAAAAGAAATGATGCTTCCTATTACAGCTGTATAAAACATTTGTAAAATTTCCTGTTTTACATTAAAGGATCTCAGTTTTCTTAAACAAAACATTCTACTTTGCAGTCGCTTGTAAATGTATTTTGTGTTATCTTTCCAAGTGAATCTATCATCGATAACCACACCTAAATACGTATATGCATGCACTCTCTCTACTTCTTCTCCTTTGATAAAGATAGGATTAAAACCAAACTTGTTTCCCTTCCTAAAATCAATTATCATTTCTTTTGTTTTGCTTACATTAAGATCTAGAAAATTTGAATCACAACAGTTGACAAAGCGATCTATTTCATTTCTGTACATGTTGTCCATGTTGTTGGTAATAAGACCAGAGAGTGCTGTGTCGTCTGCAAATTTTATCAGGGGACAGGATTCGTGCTTTTGTCTATGGTCCGCGGTGTACAAAGAAAACAAAAAAGGTGCTAGAACAGTTCCTTGAGGGGCTCCTGTATTAGTCAACACAATATTAGCCTATATGTTATTAACCTATAGGTATGCTTGCAGACCAGTGGCTATACCAGTGAATGTTTATAATATTAATTCTTTATGTGTATAGTTAGCCACGATTTATATTTATGTATGTATAGGAAATTAGAGTGGAGATTCCAGTGCAGGGTTCAGTTTACTAGCGCGCCCTGCGCCATTGACACATAAAAATTAAAACTGACCCATCTACAATTCTTGCCAGGGGCCGAATGGCGCTTCGATTTTTGGTACCAGTGCGCCACCACAATAACAGTGCACTGTATTGGAGGCGACAAACGTGCTTTTAAGGTGGGTGAACTGAAGAATTTCAACTTCACAGCTGCTGTAGAGAGGTGGCGTGCTGAAAAAGCGACGAGCTATATTCTCTTCAAAAGCACAGTAAACTGATCCCTGTTCTGGTTAGTGTTTTGTTGGTAAACACGCTTCACAACACATGCACACTCACAATAATCTATTTTGTTTTAATTTCTGTAATAATATCTCCAGGTTATCTTTTACACGTACGTAAATTACTGCTGAAATCATGGCCCATTGAAATTTGATCTGAGGGGCCCAATGGCCCATAGCTTTTTTGTGTCTGAACCCTGCAGTGGATCACCGACTTAGCAGAATGTTCGTCGCTTATGTGGAGCTATCACTGAGGGCTACTTTGGCTTTCAGTGAGACGCTCTGCAGAGACCTATTATTCAGGGTTGAGCTGCAGTTGGACCGGATGATATACATTATCAATTTCTCAGACATTTAACAAGGTACTCACGGTCCCAACTGCTGGACATCTTCAATCAGATTTGGATCACTGGCACTTTTCCTCCCTCTTGGAGAAAGGCCATTATTGTACCCATTACTAAACCTGGCAAAGACCATACTAATCCAACAAACTATAGACCAATAGCCTTAACTTATTGCTTATGCAAGACGCTGGAAAGAATGGTTTATTCCCGTTTACTGTGGTATCTGGAAACAAATAATATCTTATCCAACACTCAGTGTGGCTTTCGAAGTGGTCGAAGTACTGTTGACCACCTAGTGCGACTGGAAACTTTTATCCGTAACGCGTTCGTTCAGGGTGAACATGTCGTTGCCATCATGTTTGATTTGGAAAAAGCCTATGATACAACATGGAAATATGGCATTCTTTCAGATTTACAAGAAATGGGTTTAAAGGGATATTTACCTCTGTTTATATCCAATTTTCTAACGGACAGAATTTTTCAGCTTAAGGTTGGGGGATCTTTATCAGATACGAGGGAACAGGAGATGGGAGTGCCTCAAGGTAGCATCTTGTCTCCCTTGCTGTTTAATATTAAAATAAATAATATTGTTTGTTCCGTTAAACGGGGAATTGACAATTCTTTGTTTGTTGACGATTTTGCATTAGTAGCCAAAGGTAAAACCTTGGCATCTGCAGAACGTCAGTTACAGTTATGTGTCAATGCCGTTGAAGACTGAGTTTTACAAAATGGTTTTAAATTTTCTGAAGCAAAAACTGAATGTATTCACTTTTCCAAGCACCGGGGAATTATTCAAAATCCTAATATTACCCTCAATAAAACTCCAATAAAGGCGGTCCAACAAGTCCAATTTTTGGGTGTTATTTTTTTATCAAAGGGTATTCCTCCTTCCTCATCTGAAAAATTTGAAAACTAAATGTCAACAGGCCTGCAACTTGCTCAAGGTTATCAGTGGTACAGACTGGGGAGCTGACAAGAAAACTGTACTGCTGTTATATCGTTCCTTAATTAGATCCAAATTAGACTATGGCTGCACTGTTTATGGTTCTGCTAGAAAATCTTATCTTAAAATGTTAGATCCAGTTGCTCATCAGGCCCTACGCATTGCTTTGGGTGCGTTTCACACCTCCCCTTGTGAAAGCCTTTACGTGGAAGCTAACGAACCCCCGTTGGAGCTGAGACGTACAAAATTGTCACTGAATTACTTTTTAAAATTAAAAACTTATCCCATGAACCCCGCTTATGACTGTTTTCAACCCAGATTTTGTTCAGCAATTTGAAGCCAAACCTAACACAATACCTCCTTTTTGCATCAGAACGCAGGCTCATTTCGAAAAAGCAGGCATCGATGTTGCTTCCATCAAAGATGATGAGCTTCGGACTGAAGCTCCTCCATGGAAATTATGTACCCCAAACATTAATTGGCAATTGTACGCTTTCCTCAAAAACAAAACATCTGAAACCGTATATAACCAACTGTATTTAGAACAGTGTGCCTTATACCCAGGATATGAAAAACTTTTTACAGACGGGTCCAAGAAAGGAGATTCAGTTGCTGCTGCGTCGGTCTCCGAGAGACACTTAGACAAGCCTTTGCAACAGCGTTTACCTGATTTTTGTTCTGTTTATACAGCTGAGCTCAAGGCAATTCATCTCGCTCTCAAACAAGTTTATCAATCCAAAAGAACCTCGTTTTTAATCATGTCTGATTCATTGTCAGCACTTCAGGCTCTTTCCACGAGAAAGATATCACACCCTTTTCTGGCAGAGATCCATGACCTTCATACACAACTTGTCTCATGGTAAAAAGATAGTTTTTATGTGGGTCCCTGGTCACATGGGCATCCGCGGCAACATTGCAGTGGACAAACCAGCTAAAGATGCTCTGCATCTCGATTTCCCTTCAGAGATTTTCCAATTTGTTCCTTACTCTGATCTGCGTTGTATGACTGGATCTTATTGTAAACGGCTGTGGCAGACTGACTGGTCTAACCATATCAACAACAAATTATTTCAAATTCTCTCGGATTTGTCAGCTTCTTTGCCTAACTTTGCATCTACTCACAAAGAAGAAACAGTTTTGTCTCGCCTTCATATTGGGCATACTTATGTCACCCACAGTTTCCTTTTAAAAGGAGAAGAACCACCATGGTGCTTTGCATGTGATCAACCCTTTTCCGTTCGCCATTTCATGTCTGAGTGTGCTGATCTGATTGCGGAAAGAGAAACATATTTTGGTTCAAAACCTTTCAAAGAGATTTTTAAAGTATGTAATGATCAACAACTGTTTCAATTTTTACATGATGTTGGTTTGTTTTATCGCATATAAATCATATCGACATGTTTTGTTTAGTTTGGATTTTATTGATAGAACCGATATTAGTGATTTGATTGAAGAAAGAGAACATATTTTTAATACATCAGTTTTAAAGAAGACTTTTAAAGAGGTGTCATGTGAAAGTTTGTTTGAGTATTTAAGAGTAACAGGAATGTTGTTTAAGATTTGAACCACTATATAATATTTTAAGATAATGTCTCTCTGGTCATGATTTGGCTTGGAAGAGTCCGCTGGACCTAAAACAATAACCACGTAATGTAATGTAATGCAGGCAGGATATCGTGAGCTCAGCTCAGCAAAGAACAGAACCTAATCTACGATTCGAGTTGGCTGCCGAGGCATCTACAGCATTGAGCGCAGATAGTCCACCCGTTGAACACAAGCAACGACAACACAGCGTTTCGTAGAAGCTACCTCAACGCAGCGCTTCAACCATGAAACCACTCAGTTAAGTGCCCAGAAAACAGTGCACTAAAACTGTATCAAAAGGACCACAGTAGTCCACTCTTCATGAACGCTAGTAGCCAGTGCCCGATGAAGAAAAAGTAGCTGCCTAGATTATGAGCGAGCGAACCATTCGCATTGACAATTGAACTTTTAAGTTAGATTCGTACTTCGAAGATGGTGTATAGAGTAGAAGAAATAAATGTGTGCTTTTGACTGTTATCAAGTGGCTCGACTACATATGATTCATAGCCGTGTGAAAGCTAGTGTGACAGTGATCTTTTACCATTTTTCTATCTATCTCTGTACCCCAGCCTTAACACAGACCGAGCTAAACAAATAAATGTATTAAAGTAATTCACCGGGTGATTCACTAGCGGTCCCCATAGAATAGACGTGAGGGTTACAGCATTCCATTGTGCAGAGCCCAGCAACAATAAAACCCCACGACACAACTTGTATAGTCTATCACTATCAACAAACTAGAAAAACGCGGAACGTCCCAGAATTACATAATCAGCCAATTAAAATAAAACTAGTAACCGGAGTTACCCACTCATAGGCATTACATAATGGCCGTCATGCAAAAGCACTATTATCCCACGCCTCATGACTGAACACAACAACCACTTGAAATCAAAATGAGCTTCTCAATCGTAACACTGTTTCAGAGTTTATTTACAGCATGTGTTAGTTTATGGACATTGTGTGTACGTATATGGACATTATGTGTTAGTATATGGAAATTGTGTATTAGTTTATGGACACTATTAGTTTACGGATGCTGTGTTTATATAAATACTGTATTGTGAGCTAGTTAATGAATATTGTGAGCTAGTTCATGGACATTATGTATTAGTTAATGAGCAATATATATGTAGGCTTATGGACAGCATGTGTTAATTCATAGACATTATGTATTAGTTTATAGGCATTATTTGTGTAAGTTTATGGACAGCATAACTTCATGGACATTATGTTAGTTAATGCACATTATTTGTGTATGTTCATGGAAAATGTATGTTATTTTATGCATAATATGAGTCAGTTTATGTTAGTTTATGCATAATATGAGTCAGTTTAAAGTCATCGTGTGTTAGTTTATGGACAGTATGTGTTAGTTTATGGATATTGTGTGTTAGTTCATGGACGCCCCCACGGGCTCGGCTCCGCGCGCCGAGGGTGGACCCCAGCCTCTCTCTGGCTGGGTGACAAAGTTGCCTATCCCTTTTTCTTCTCTTTTGTCTTGTTTCTGTCTTATTGGTCCTTTCACCTATATTCTCTTCACCCGTAAATTCTCCCACTAAACTGCAGTTTTGTCTTCCTCTCTTCTGCCTTACCGGACTTTTCCTGTCTTCTTTCTCCACATAATTTCTTCTTTTTCTACCCCCTTTTTTTTTCTCTGTGGCCTTCTCTTGCCCCCCTGCGTTTGCCGTGCAGGGCAACTCGTGTCGGGGGAGAATGGGATCCTGGAGGTTGAGGTCACTGAGGGACTGCGGTCCCTCACACCAATACACCTCTTTGGCCCGGACGCAAACTTGTTTTTCCCAACCTAGTTCCAGTCATTACCATCAGAATATTTCGGGTTACACCCAACTTCAGCAAAAACAAACAAAACGTCACTGACCATATTTACACCATTGAGCACGCACAGCAGCACACTATTCTTTTCTTTTCTTTTTTTAAAGTAGGAATAATAATAATAATAATAATAATAATAATAATAATAATAATAATAATAATAACAAACAAATAATAATAATAATAATAATAATAATAATAATAATAATAAGAAGAATAATAAGAATAATAATAATAACAAACAAATAATAATAATAATAATAATAATAATAATAATAATAATAATAAAACAAATAAATAAATTACAGATTTAACTAAATAACTATACTACTACTACTACTACTACTACTACTACTACTACTACTACTACTATTAGCGAAGTTGTGGTCTTGATTTTGTGGTCCTGATTCGGCTCTTTGTAGTCCGCTGGACCCTGTAAGCAATGAATAACTAATTAGCTATTAATTTAACTCTGATCTCGACTTATTTAAAAAAATTCGCTTAGCCTACTCGTCCTTCTCCGGAAATTAAAGATTCAAATATTAGTAATTACTACTTAGAATAGATATAGTTTATATATTTATTTACGTATAAAACAAACAATACAAGTCTAATAATTTTATTCAGCTAGTGAGTTTCTTTGCTGCGCGAAGACTGACTTATAATATATAATGTAGATTAAGCCTATGTATACTGTATAACAGTGTCTACTTAGTTCTAGGCAGGAAATGGGGACTGCTATTATTAGCCTACTGCTGAGAACTAACAAAATGCAAATCAAGGAACGCAACTATTAAATATGGTAGATAATAACAAAGTATACCGCTGCGAAATGCTAATCTGTGTAAATCGAACAGAATTAGAAGCAACAGCGATCAGTTTTAATGTCAACTAGTCGTAGTCATGCAAGCATCATTTCGTAACACATCGGAGAGCTTCGTTCGACTTCGGTGATTGCCTTTTTGGGCGAATGACTGGAACTAGGTTGGAAAAAACAAGTTTGCGGCCCGGACTTCTCCTAGACGGGAGGCTGGCGTGGCCCGTGTCAGTCAAGCGGCTGGTCGTGTATTGCCCTAGCTCTGCTAGAAGGCTGCGGCTCATGGGTCAAACTTGAACAAAACAGTAGTGGCAGTGCGGGATTGTCTGGGTGTATATCCCCCCCCTGTAGCCCTGGTGCGTTCCCTTGCTGGATTTTCCGCTTGGACGCATCCCCTTGTTGGACTCCGTGGTGGGTGGGGAGCAGGGGGGATGAATTAACAAATTAATAACATGGCATCAACAAAAAAAACGGCTTCACGGTGACGACTCTGACACAGATATGGACAGTGACTTGGATATGCGACAAAAAGCTTGTGCATCTGGGGTGGAAGGGGCCTGGCCTCGTTTTTTTGTTGCGGAGGGGGTGGATCCGGCTATGCCACTAGGCAAGCTGTCTCCGTTCGCCAGCCAGAAGGGTTTCCAATCCGTCTGCACAATCGGTTTTAAAGATGTGAAAAAAACTTAGATCTGGGGCCTACCTGGTGGAGTGCTCAAACAAAAGGGCATCGGATTGTCTGCTAAAGAGGAATTTGACCGTCTTTGTTGACAGACAGATCAAAGTTTCTGTGCATGGACGGTTGAATTCCTCCAAGGGAGTCATCCGAAGACAGGACCTGTGTGATATGTCCGAGTTGGAAATCCGAGATGAGCTCTCCAGCCAGGGGGTCACAGCAGTACAGCGGGCCTTTGTCACCAAAGGACCCAAACGTATCCCCATCAACAAACTTTTTGTGACCTTCACTATGGCCAAGTTGCCGGAGTCACTCAAGGTGGGGTACCTTCGGGTGAAGGTGACACCTTTCATACCGTCACCATTGCGATGCTACCGCTGCCAAAGGTTTGTTCACGGTAGCAAAACCTGTAAAAACAAAGAAATATGCCGAGAATGTGCTAAAGATAAACATGAAAATGAATGCAAAGATCCGATTTGCTGCGCGAATTGCGCCGGGCATCATTCTTCCAGATCCAAAGATTGTCCTCAGTGGCAGTTGGAGCTGGCCAAGGAGTCCATCCCGCAAACTTTATCAAAACCGTATACAATTAAAAAAAAACAAAAAAACCTGGTTTGATGATGAATGTAAAAAACTTCAGCAAGCCCGTAAAAAAGCTTTAAGAATGATGTATCTGCACCCAAGCTCTGAAAATAAACAGAACCACCAACGTTTGCGAGCGCAATGCCGACAGCTTTTCAAACTTAAGAGAAGAGAATCGTGGAGAGGTTTCTACTCAAAAATAAAAGTAACAAACATGTGAGCCCATGCCTTACTGTGCAGGGGGACGTAATCGGAGATAAAAAAAAAAACTAGTAGCTGATCTTTTGGTCTCTTCTTTTGCTGCAAATTCTTCCTCTGAAAATTATTCTCTCTCTTTTCAAACAATTAAAACCCGTAAAGAAAAACAACGGTTAAATTTTACCTCTGATAATTCCGAAGACTACAACATTTCGTTCTCATTAGTCGAGCTTGACGATGCAATTAACAAAAGTGCAGATTCAGCAGTTGGACCGGATGATGTGCATTATCAATTTCTACGACATTTAACAAAGTGCTCACGGTCTCAACTGCTGGACATCTTCAATCAGATTGTGGATCACTGGCACCTTTCCTCCCTCTTGGAGAAAGGCCATTATTGTACCCATTCCTAAACCTGGCAAAGACCATACTAATCCAACAAACTACAGACCAATAGCCTTAACGTCCTGCTTATGCAAGACGTTGGAAAGAATGGTTTATTCCCGTTTACTGTGGTATCTGGAAACAAATACTATATTATCCAACACTCAGTGTGGCTTTCGAAGTGGTCGAAGTACTGTTGATCACCTGGTGCGACTGGAAACTTTTATCCGTAACGCGTTCGTCCAGGGTGAACATGTCGTTGCCATCATGTTTGATTTGGAAACAGCTTATGATACCACATGGAAATATGGCATTCTTTCAGATTTTACAAGAAATGGGTTTGAAGGGACATTTACCTCTGTTTATTTCCAATTTTCTAACGGACAGAATTTTTCAGGTTAAGGTTGGGGGATCTTTATCAGATACGAGGGAACAGGAGATGGGAGTGCCTCAGGGTAGCTTCTAGTCTCCCTTACTGTTTAATATTAAAATAAATAATATTGTTCGTTCCGTTAAACGGGGAATTGACAATTCTTTGTTTGTTGATGATTTTGCATTAGTAGCCAAAGGTAAAACCTTGGCATCTGCAGAACGTCAGATACAGTTATGTGTCAATGCCATTGAAGACTGGGTTTTACAAAATGGTTTTAAATTTTCTGGAGCAAAAACTGAATGTATTCACTTTTCCAAGCACCGGGGAATTATTCAAGATCTTAATATTACCCTCAATAAAACTCCAATAAAGGCGGTCCAACAAGTCAATTTTTTGGGTGTTATGTTTGATCAAAGGCTATCCTTCCTTCCTCATGCTCATCTGAAAAATTTGAAAACTAAATGTCAATAGGCCTGCAACTTTCTCAATGTTATCAGTGGTACAGCCTGGGGAGCTGACAAGAAAACTTTATTGCTGTTATATTGTTCTTTAATTAGATCCAAGTTAGATTATGGTTGCATTGTTTATGGTTCTGCTAGAAATTCTTATTTTAAAATGATAGATCCATTTGCAATAATCATGTAATGTAAGTTCATGGACAGTATCAGTTAGTTCATGGACATTATGTGTGTGTGATTTTGTGGACATTATGTGTGTTAGTGTATGAATATTGTGTGAGATAGAGTTTATAGGCATTATGTGTGTTTATGGGCATTGTATATGTAGGTTTGTTTGTTTGTTTTATTGTCTTCTTCATAGAAATGATAAGACAAAAAAAAAAAGATCTTACATAGTCACAAACTGCAGTACATGAATAAAGAATACATTGGGGCGTTCAGAGTTAATACTTATGTATCATATAAACTGGCCAATTGAAGAGGATATAAACGCTTTTGCCAATTGAATACAAATTTCAAAGCTAATTTCTCCTATTTTTGCTAAATTTCTAGGCAATGTATCGTTCACCCTGTTACATTGATATAATGCATGTTTCAAAGAAAATTTTTCTTTGCACACACACACACACAACATTTTTGCAATACTTGGTTCTCACAGAATTCATATAAATTCGGTAGGTAATGGAAGTAACAGATCTGGGAATTCCGCAATGTTTATCATACTGTTGTTTAAAATGACAACCTTTTTTGACCTCTTGAACTATCAAATTATGAACTTCTTTGACAGTTAATGGTATTGACAAAGAGACCGCGTTTATACGTAAAGCACCGTTTCTCGCAGCTCGATCTGCCCAATCATTATATCGAAAACCACAATGAGAGGGAATCCAACAAAAGTCTACATTTGTACCATTTATAATTAAATTATTAATTAGGTGTTTAATTTCAATGATAATGTCTTTTCTTTCTTTATACGAATTGGAATTTAATAAGTACGGATTTGGAATTTACAAATATTACAATACTTAATATATGAAATGTTATGCTCATGATTTTATTTAAAGCCATTAAAATTGCAAGAAGTTCAGCGGTGAAAATCGATTTTCCCTTACCTAGATAATATGATTGGGAAATTTTTAAATCAGGTATAACAAAAGCAGCGCCTGTATCACCTTTAAAACAGAACCATCAATGTATATTTTTAAAGAAGATGAATATTTTTCTGCTAGATAAATATTAACATCAAATATGAGTAAGCTGGTATTTTCATTCTTTTTTCAGTGGAGTAGTTTATATCATAACTTGCATTTTCAAGCTCCCAAAGAGGGATGGGTGATATTATGGGTGTTTATTTAACTTGTAAGTTGCATTGGAAAAAGCATATTGACTATTTAATCACAAAGCTGTTAAAAGATATAACTTGTTGAAAATCATTGCTAAACAACCTTGGGGTCAAGATTCAAAAGTTTTAGTTCATTTAGCTTGTGCTCTCGTTAGATCAAAAATAACGTATGGACAGGAAGTTTACTTCTCTGCTCCTGTCTGCTACCTTAATAAATTACAGAGTTTAGATAGCAAAGCTCTAAAACTAGCGTTAGGTGTTCCTATTCATACTAAAACTAGTTTAACGTATGAAGTAGCAGGTGTTATTCCTTTAGAAAAATGGAGGAAAATGATGTGCGCTAACTACATTATAAGAGCAGCTGCGGTATTTAATAGCACAGAGGAAGAATTGCAGTTAAGATCAGACGTCACCTTCCCTAAAAGAACTCAAAATACTAAAATGTTTCAAACTATTGCAACTTATACAAAAGATTTAGTTCAGGCACATTTTAACAATATAGAATTTATGTATAAAAGAGAATTAATATGTAGGTTTATGGACCTGGCAAATGTATGTATGTGTGTGAAGTTTATGGGCAGTATGTATGGGGTTTATGGGCTTTGTGTGCATGAGTTTATGGGCTTTGTGTGTATGAGTTTATGGGCTGTGTGTGTGCGTAGTTTATGGGCATTATGTGTTTGAGTTTATGTGCAGTACCTATCCTATCCTATCATATCCCGTAACTCGGAGGTCGTAGGGACACCACAGATGATCAATTTAACCAGGGTACTCCATCTTTCCCTGTCCTCAGCAACCCTGATGGTTTCGCTCAGTGTCAAGCCAGTCCATTCTCGAATGTTGTCCTCCCACCTCTTTTTTGGTCTCTCTCTTCTTCTACCTCCTTGCACTGTGCCTTGCAGGATGGTCTTTGCAAGACCTGATGATCTGGTGACGTGGATATACCATCGGAGTTTCAGTATCTTTACCACTGTGAGCAGGTCGTCGTGTTATCCAATAGCTTGTGTGATGGTCTGTCGGACTTCGTCGTTCGTGATGTGCTGGGTATAGGAAATGCCCAGAAGTCTTCTGTAGCACCTTATCTCTATGCTTTGTATTCTTCGTGGTAGATCTGCTGTGAGTGTCCATGTTTTGCAAGCATATGGAAGATGGAGATGAAAAGGGAGCGCAGCCGTCTTGCCTTGGAATGTAGGCTGATGGTCCTGTGTTTCCAAATTGGCTTCAACCTCGCCAGGGCAGCAGTTGTTTGTGAGATCCTGGAGAGGACTTCCTGTCGGGAAGCATTGTCTGATACAATGGCTCCTAAATACTTGAAGCTATGCACTGTGTTGAGGGATTGGCCTTGGACTTTGATGTCCGTGTTGATGCCATTGGTGTTGGTTATCATTTTGATCAGTACAACTTATGTTAATCTGATGAATAAAATTTGATACAACAACAACTACAACATCATCATTTTGGTCTTCTGTGCACTTATTTCCATTCCATAGGCTCTGGAGGTGTTGTCAAGCCTCAGTACCAGCTGTTCAAGTTCTTGTTCCTCTCCAGCCAATCCCTCAATGTCATCCGCAAAACGAAGGTTGGAGATTGCTCTGCCCCCTATGTTGACTGTGCTTTCGTGGGCATTGTAACGGATGGATATTTTAGTTGGGGTGCCTGTTTATACTTGCTGAATGAATGCAATATATAATTGACTTCTAAATCAGAAATAAGGGTGCGTGCAAGTTCTCTGTTTACTATCACACCCATAAACGTACGGACTCTCTCCGATACAGGCAAACACCAACACGAGATATCCGTTCCACGTTCTCAAAATTTATATAAATAAACAACAATAATTCTTATCAATCTTTCACTCCAATTCTTTCATACATAGATTCTAATACCTCTAACCCTAACACATATCTGACTCAACACCAGCTTCACACAAGCTTGAGGAAGTCGAACCTGAATGCTCGAGATGGATAAACGAAGCCCAGCAATCGCTTGTCCGTGGCTAATTCAAATACACAAAACAACAGTACCTTGTTAGTCGTGAGAGGCAGTGTTTCACACAAGCTGACGTCAAGATGCGGCCAGAGTTGTATGCAAATGCTGTCGTCGACAGGTGGAGGAGCGCTTTTAGCCCCAGTCCACCCGACCTTGAAATGGTAGTCTTTGGTCAGCAAAGGAAAAGGGCTGACCCGATCCGATGCCTCACGGATCGCTTTATCCCCGTTGTACGGGTCACTGCCGTGTCCAGGCGTATGGGTCCTCGCCCGCTCCCAGGTAGACAGCTGTAATCTTTACAGCACACAATTACTTCTTTCAGAGAGAAAGACCACAAACCAATTCACCGTGATAGGTTTCAATGCTTTCTACCTCCTTTGTTTTCACAATTAACTTTATACTTTTCTTTCTTTTCTAAATCTGTTACCTTTTTCCTGGCCTACCACATATGTGACCACACAGCCTAACACACACAATTCGACTGAGTACCACTGCCCATACTACGACCTAATCCCTATGCTATTGGCTGAAGAATTTTAGCCAATTAAAAAATACCATACAATATTTAATTTTTTTTTAAACCGGAAAAATCCCGTTTTGTACACTACACCCCCCGCCCCTCCTCTCCCCCCCCCCCCCTTGTCTTTTCCAAGCAAAGAAGTTTTTCCGCAACATCTACGGCACAAACTGATCGACAGCGGATCGCGACAAAAGATCAGCAAGAATGTTGCGAGATCCTGGAAGAGGCTCAATATGAAAATTGTACTCTTGCAAGGACAGAGCCCATCGCATGATTCTTGTATTCTTGAACCTACATGTCTGCATGTAAGTGAGTGGTCTGTGATCTGTCTGCAAGATGAACGCAATACCCCACAGGAAACAAGAAAACCTAAAAACAGTCCAAGCAAAAGAGCAACCAGCAACATACCCAAGTCAAATGAACCCGGTATTGCTGACAAAACAACAGCACAGGCAGAAAAAACAGAAAAAATATTCTGACGATCCGACTCAGACAACAACTCATCAAAAACCACTGACGAAATGTTCTCATCCGTCATAGATGATGCCAAAGGCAAAGTTGGCAGCAAAACATCATCATCCTCATCATCCTGGACAACACCCACAGGCGCCAACACTTGTCTTGTTGTCTCTTCATGCACCACAGCAGAATTCACCACTGCTGAACCCACTGAACAACACCCAACGTGTCTATGAGGAAAAACCCTTTCCTTGGCAACATCAAGAAGCTTGTCTGAAACCAAATCATCGCACTCTACCATCTCACCTTCACAAACAACTGTGTCAACACAAACCTCAACTTCAGCAACACGTTGGACAACCACCAACGGTACTAGCGGAACCTTTCCTCTCGACTTAGACTTCTGGCACACATCGCAAGTACGAACGTACCTCGAAGTATCCGCTGAAACTCCGGGCCAAAAAAACTTCGAAAGAACTCGCGTCGAAGTACGACGAGTACCACAATGAGCAGCAAGCAACTGATCATGTGCTCTAGCCAAAACAGCAACACGCAACTTCTCTGGAACAACAATCTGCTGTAGAATTTGACCTGGCTTTTCGTACGAACGATACAAAACACCTGCATCCTCCAAGAAAAAATAAGTAGCAGAACCAACAGCTTTCTTTTCTCCAGACTGAGCACAGGTAAATCATGAAGCAAGACTGGAATCTGATTTCTGCAAATCAATCAACTCCTGACGAGAAACTCCAAAATCTTGAGAAACCTCAACTAAAGGAGTATGAGGAAAATCTTTCTGCGCAGTGCGAGCTCGAGTAGTGACAGCCCCCACACTCGATTCAACTGAAACCTGAGCACCAACAACAGAATCTGTCAACCCAGCAATGTTCCCAATGATCAAATCATCAACTGGGTCAAGAAGCACAACACAAACCAACTGACCCGAAAAATACGGAGTGGACACTGCAAGTTTGGCAAGTGGATAAATAGTAATCTCACCTCCAAAAGTCCTACAACGAACTTGTTCTTCGATGTATTCGAGAGATGACACCAATCGCTGACGCACACCACAAATCGTAGCACCTGTTTCACGAAGTACAGAACATGGTGTACCCTTCACTGTACCCAACTCCAAATGCAGATGACCAACAGCAGGATTAGCAACTGAACAGACAACCTCAGGATCAACAGGCAATGCAGCAGAAACAACCTGAGTCTTTGATGTATCGGTTTTGAGTGAAAAAGTAGCAAACGGACAACTCTTCTTAACATGTCCCCCAACCCACAAATATAGCATGGATTTTTCGTATTGTTTCTGAGTGGACATTTGAATGATGAATGGCCACTGCCTTTGCAAAGCTGACATTTAGCAAAATTCATGGACGAGCCACGTCCAAATCCACCACGACTTTGACCTTGATGAGAATCTGCAACAGTGGACGGCGCGCTTCGATTAAAGTTCCAGCGGCCACGGTAACCAACCTGACGTCGATAACCACCATATCCACCGCGAAAATCCGAACGACCCGAAGTCGCATTAGCTTCAGCAACGGTATTGAATTGACCAACCGACGCGAAGGCAGAAGTAGTGGCCTTGCGAGCCAAATTCTTACCCGGACGAGCAAGACGGTAACTTTCGGCACAATTTATTATGTCCTCGAGGCTGACCCATCCTCTTTCGCGAATAAAAGTGGCAAGATCTGCAGACACACTCTGAAGAAATTGTTCGCCCAGTACCAAATCAACTATGCCATCTAGAGTACGTTTGACACCCGAAAGTGCAACCCATCGATCAAACAATCGATTAAGTTCAATGCCAAAAGTTTGAGACGGTTCATTTGCGTCTGGTTTGGAGGCACGAAATTTCTCTCTGAAACCTTCAGCAGTACATTGGAATTTTTTCAACAAATTATCTTTCAAAATGTCATAATCACAAAGTCCATTGGCAGCTAAACTATGATATAAACTCAAAGCATTTCCTTCAAGCAACGCAGACAAATAAACAACCCATTGACCCTTTTCCCAGCCAAGTGCAGTAGCATTTGTTTCAAAACGAAACAAGTATGAATTAATATCATCAGTCTTCTCTCTGAACATGGGAAGTTTAGGAAAAATAGGTCGAGCTTTAAACTGATGCTTCGCATAAGTTTGATCATGATCCTGATCCTGACCAGCAACATGACCCCCCCTGACTAGCCTGTATTTCTAACTGTTTTGTTTTTTCCCTCTCAAGTTCAATGTCCATCCTTTTGTATTCCATTTCTTTTTGTGTTTCTAGCTTCTTGGATTCCATTTCTTTGTCTATTTTTAGTTTCTTGGATTCTAGTTTTTTGGCTTATAGTTCCATATCCATTTCCTTATCTTTTCTTTTGGATTCCATATCCATTTCTAGACTTTTGGACTCTTTTTCTATTTCTATTTCTTTTTTGTTTAGCCTCCCGTTCTCTTTGTCTATCAAGTCGCTGAAAACATTCTTGAACATATTTATGCTTGTCAGCCACTTCCAAAATAGTAGCTTGTTTAAGAAACTTTTCAAAAAAATCATCATAGTCATCCATGTTTAAATTTTTTTTTCAAAATATAAATCAAAATCAGCACCTATCTAAACTACAATATATACACTAAGTCCCAAATACCCAAGAAAGAATGATAAAAATAAAAACTAACAATAGCCCAAGCCAAGCTAAATCAACAATAAACTCAAAGTGAAACAAATCTACTCATAAATAGCAGTAAACCAAATCAATAAACTTATAAAGTATTAACAATCAAATATCAAAACTTATAATTTCCTTTAAAAAAATTCTTTTTATAACAAACAATAGTCTAAGATAACCCAATACTAAATCAATAACAGCTCTACTCAATCAACCTAAGTCCAAAAAATGTCTAAACCCTATGAATTATTTCAACAAGAAAATAATAATATTCTTTTTTCAATACCTCAAAGTCAACCCTACTAAATATAATTAAATAAGAAACAGGTATAACAAATGCTAACACTTAACAAGACTAAACAAAAAAAATATAAACAGATCAAGTATTACTATCTCAAATAATAACGCAAATTCAAACAATAAATTCAATCAATATTGAAATGTATATACACAACAAAGGAGCAATCCAACAGAAAATTTCAAAAAATTATTAATGATCAAGCTAAAAAAAAATAATAATGAGTTATAGTAATATTAAGCAATACTAAATTCAACAAATAATATCAAGATTACTAATAATAAAGTCAAAGAATAAATCAAAAAGTATATTAACACTAAGGGGCTTTGTAACTAATCTATAATAAAATAAGAACGTGGAACTACTAACTCATTCACTGATTCACTCACACACAAAGTTAGGCCTACAGAACACAGATACTAGAACCAATGTAAACAAACTAATACTAAGACAGCAGAAAGAGCAATGAAAAAGAATATAGACCCCACAGGTAGAAAAAAATACTAAGCCCTTGAACAACTCTGAAACTATACAGGAGCGCCCTACTGTGAAACTGGAGACGGTCTAAAACCACTACTTAATAACAACAAGCATCCAACAATCGCAAGTTACAAACCACTTCACAGTCAAACAAGGGAGACAACTAAACTCTACCCAATGATGTGAAAGAATTGACCTAATTATTAAGAACCAGGGTCACCAGATGTAACGGATGGATATTTTAGTGTGGGTGCCTGTTTATACTAGCTGAATGAATGCAATCACAAGTAAATCAACTAACAAGTTAGTATCTCGTATTGCCCCCAGTCGACGTGCGGTGGTCCCGTTTAGCCACAAGCTGAGACGGGGAGATCCGAAACCTAAAAATAGAATAGAGAATTCTGGGAAATCTGTTCTCGCGAAGATGTGCTCGCTGAAATGAAACGAAAGTTGGGAGAGGAACTGCATATTTGTGGTAGTACCTTGTCAGCAGTATTATCAGCGATGGAGTTATAATGGACAAAGTGCTCCATACCTATGAGGTTGCCTTTGCTCGAGCAAAGAAACTAAAGAAGGATTTGGCCGACGTCATTTCAGAAAAGGATTTCTCTACCCATAATTCCCCTGGGTTTTGAAGTTTCTAAAAAGTTATTTCAGGCCGACGACGCTTTATGGAGCGCAAAGCATGTAAAGGGAAGCAACCGGTTGTACGCGCACGTCGATAGAGACATAGAAGAGAGATACTAACTTGTTAGTTGATATACTTGTAATGCAATATATAATTGACTTATAAATCAGAAATAAGGGTGCGTGCAAGTTCTCTGTTTACTATCACACCCACAAACGTACGGACTCTCTCCGATACAGGCAAACACCAATACGAGATATCCGTTCCACGTTCTCAAAATTTATATAAATAAACAACAATAATTCTTATCAATCTTTCACTCCAATTCTTTCATACATAGATTCTAATACCTCTAACCCTAACACATGTCTGATTCAACACCAGCTTCACACAAGCTTGAAGAAGTAGAGCCTGAATGCTCAAAACGGATAAACGAAGCCCGGCAATCACTTTTAAGGCCAATTCAAAAACATAAGGCTACAGTACCTTGCTAGTCGTGAGAGCAGTGTTTCACACAAGCTGGCGACAAGATGCCAGAAACCTTGCGGCCAGAGCTGTAAGCAAAATGCTGTCTTCGACGGGTGGAGGAGCGCTTTCTAGCCCCAGTCCACCCGACCTTGAAATCGTAGTCTGTGGTCAGGCAAAAGGGTACGGCTGACCCTCTCCGATGTCTCTATGGATCGCTCTATCCCGGTTGTACGGGTCACTGCCGTGTCCAGGCGTATGGACCCACGCCCGCGCCCCAGGTAGGCAGCTGTAATCTTTACAGCACACTATTATTTCTTCTTTCAGAGAGAAATGCCACAAACTAATTCACCGTGATGGGTTTCAATGCTTTCTACCTCTTTCCTTTTCTTTCTTTTTAAAATCTTTTTTGCTTTTTCCTGGCCTACCACATACACGAGCACGTCGCCTGACATACACAATTCGACTGAGTAATTTTGCCCCTATTTCGAACTATACCTTCTCTCATTGGCTCAAGAATTTTAGCCAATCAAAAATACTGTATAATAATCAAATTTTAAAAACCCGGAAAAATCCCGTTCTCTACAGGCATCTGCAAGGGCATCTGACATAATGCGCTCTAGGAAGATGTTGGAGAGAGTAGGCATCCCTGACGCACACCGATTGTTGTTGTGAACCAGTTTCCGATGGCGCTGTTGTGGAGGACTACACTTGTAGCCTTGTCAAACAGGCTTTTGATGACTTCAATAATTTTAGGGCTGATGTTGTACATTCTCATGGTTGCCCAAAGAGCTGCATGCCAGACTTGGTCAAACGCCTTTTTGAAGTCTACGAACACATGATAGATGTTGTTGGTGCTGTAGGTATTTCTCGCAGATTATTCTGAGGTTGAAAATCTGTTCAGTTGTACTTTGACCTGCCGAGAATCCTGCTTGTTCTTCAGCTATGATTTGTTCAGCTTGGGGTTTCAACCTGTTGAGTATTATTTTCAGGAGGACCTTGCTGGGATGGCTGATGAGTCTGATGGTGCGGTAATTTTCACATTCCAGGAGGTTACCTTTGTTGGGAAGAGTGATAACAAGTGACTGGGTCCAGGGTGTAGGCCACTCCCCACTCTGCCAGATCTTGTTACAGATAATGGTGAGGGCATCAATCATCGCTTCTCCGCCTGCTTGAAACAGTTCCGCGGGTATGTTGTCCTCTCCCGCTGACTTCCCTTTCTTCAGCGATTGCACTGCTGCCACAGTTTCTTCTCGGAGATTTGGGAGGATTTCTTCTTCTTCTCTGTTCTCAGGACGTGCAGTACCTGAGTTTATTATATGGACAGTATGCGAGTTTATGGGTAATATTTGTGTGTGAGAGTTTATTGACACTTAGGAATGTATTACGAATTTATGGACATTATCTTTATTACTTTATGGATATTATGAGTGTAATAGAAATGTACGGAAAGTGGTGCTAACCGTTGTTGGTGGCAACAGGTTTGTTTCTCATTCGTGGGTCTGAGCCTGTTCAACCTGGGCTACTGCATCATTGGCGGTTTCCTCTTTGAGTATTTGGAATCTGGCCACGAAGAAGAAGTGGCTTCTAGCGTGGTCCTTGTACGTACCATTGTACTAACAATTGTTGTCATTATGTAGTCAAATTTTTTGTGGTTAATGTGCGAACTATGAATTATTGTTGTCCTTAATAATGTAGCCACATTTACTTATTTATCTATTGGGTCATAATGTTGTCAATGTACGAACTATAGTTTTCATTATGTAGTCACATTTTGTTTTGTTATCTTTTTGGTTTTATGCCTTTATCGTTTATGTTTATCGTTTGTGAATTTATTTACTCCTTTATTTATTGCTCTATTTGTTATTTATACTACACACATTTATTTACTTTTCTTTGTGTGCATGTTTGTGTATTACGGCTCACGCATTTGGAAAAGTCTCTGAAGACTGCGATAGAAAGATACATGCATGAACAAACCCACACATGCATGAACGCACATATACATACATATACATAAATGCACAAACACATACACGCACACACAAATGCACCCGGTCGTGAAATGTTATTAGGAGTGTGTTTACCAATCTTATGTTTAATGTCAGGAACGATCGAGGGAGGTTGACAGTCTTACGGATAAGATATACATCAGAGTGAAGTACCTGGTGGCCAACCAAACGGCATCCGCGTTACAGACCTACGCCAATATCACCCTGAACTATACTGATATCATGGATACGGAGGCTTCAAGCGACCAGGTGCTGAGCGACAACCACCGTCATGACGTGGTGGATAATGTGCAGGTGGACGACTTAGCCAGCATGAGACAAGTTCGGGCTGATGTCGGTGACAACACCACCATGCAGCCGGAGGGGAATGTTACTGCAGAAATGTCAGGGACGGCAGAAATGTCAGGGACGGCAGAAATGCCTGTTACTACACTATTGACCACCACCACCACCACAGAAATCTTTGTTTTGAAGAGAGATCTGAAAAGGTTCGTTGAAGAATTGCGGCATGCGGTGCGGAAGACCTTGCTGTCCTACCAGAAAATCGTCTTTGACCTGACCAAGTCGGGATGGACGGGACAAGACGCTGAAGAAAGAGAGAAAGAGGGGGAAGAAATTGTCAGCTCCTGGAATTTCTTTGCAGCATTTCTCTTCAGCATCACCATCACTACTACCATTGGTACGTCTGTCTTCTTTTTCTTTCGTCGTCTTCAAATAATGTCGTATCTTTCTTCGTTTGATATCGATGTTACAATTAGGAGAATGAAATAACGATGATGTTTATTGTGGTGGTGGTGGTGGTGGTAGAGATGATTTAATGAAGAAGGAAACAATGATGACTGGAGACGACGATGACAACAATGATGATGATAAACAGTTGTATGACACTGGTTTGCCCATGCTTTGATCAAGGCTATGGCAACATTGCGCCTAAATCCGCCGGTGGGAAGGCGACGGTGGTGGTGTACGCCATCTTCGGTATCCCGGGCTGCGTGGTGTGGCTGGGCCTGATGGGGAACTACATGGCTACAGGACTACGGGTCTTCTATTACGGCTTTCGCTACACCTTCTGGGTGATGTGTTGCTGCGGTCTGCAATGCTTGAAGAAGAGAAAGTCAGTACCAGTTGTGATGGGCACGATGATGAAGATGGTGGTGGTGGTATTAGTGGAATATATACAGTACTCCTCTCTTAAGGTGACCCCCCACGGGACCAAATTTTTGTTTGATCTTATCCGAGGGGCACCATAAACAGTCCTCTGATAAGATCAACTACCAGTAAAAAACTTGATCTTATAAAGAGGTGCTAAATTTTTGTGTCGTGTGACAGTGTGTGTGGGTGCGAGTGTGTGTGTGTGTGTGTGGCTAGGTAGAAACGCTGTTACTCTGACATACATTTGAAACTCTACGTACTTTCTTTTGATGGCCCCGTTATTTTGACGTCAAAACATTGTTCCGTTAGGGATGTGTTAGGCTTAGGGTTAGGTCAAGGGTTGCAGTTATAGTTAGGGTTAGGGTTAGGGTTAGTGTTACAGTGTTACAGTTGGGGTTAGGGTTAGGGATAGCTTCAAAAAATGGAAAAATGTCAAAATAATGCTAAAAGTGTCAAAATAATGTATGTAGAGTTTCATGACAATCATCACAACGGCGTTTCTACACGGTTGTGTGTGTGTGAAAGAGTGTATGTGTTTACACAGTGTTATCTGGACAAACCAGTGAACATCTACCTAACTTGTTTTGACAGACCTACTTGTTTTGACGTCACAACAATGATCCGTTAGGGTTAGGGTTGGGTTAGGGTTAGTGTTCGAACACTTAAAAATACTTAAAAAGGGGGACAAAATATGACCCATTGTTAGCACAACGTATGTGGCATTTCAGGAAAGTCATGATAATACTGTGTATCATTGGCTCTGTGTGTGTGTGTGTGTACATGTTAACTGCCACTTCTGTCGACGAACTCAGGTAAAAGTCACACGTTCTGTCGACCGCTGATTTGTGACGACGTCGTCAGTTTTTGTGACGACGGTCGCCAGAATTTTTAAGGTCAAAATAGCGTTTTTCACCACTGTTTAGCCGACCGACGTTGAAAGCATGCAAAAAAACAGTGGTGTCGTCTAAAAGCATAATCTGCCACGTTGGATTGTGTATAACTTACACACTTTGAGCCTGGGCTTTTACACTCCTGCTTGATTCCAGTGCCCCTCTCTCTTCGTGTGTATATGTCGTGACCAATCAGATTGCATCGTGACGTGATTAGCCAACGAGACAACGAATTTTCACGAGATATGTCAGTGCGCCATTGTAAACAATTGCCAACAGTGTGGTAGGTAAAACTTCTTCTTGTTGGGACTTTGATTTCTTCATATGTTATCAGTTTTCAGCTTAGGACTTTTTAGGATTCATTAAATATTAAACTGAAAATGACTATATGTAGCACCTGACGAATCGAAGTGAAGAAGATTAATTGGTGCAGACCCGAGACCGACTTGGCAAAAGAAAACCCAAACTGTGGTGGATTAGTAGTCTTTTAACTTCACCTTTACCGTCAATTTACCGTCAATAATATGAAATTTGCAGAGCAAGTATGTACTTTTAGCTAGGAACAAGGGTGTATTAGATTCTGGCAAATGTTTTGATTGACAAAATTGCAAGTTGCAACACTTCCACGTAAATGCATAAAACGGCAAAGAATAGACTTAGCCTACATGAGCACAATTTTTTACTGGAGTAGTGAAGATAATTTTATAGAAAATTCTCCAATAATATTGACCAACAAAATTATTAACATCATACAAAGCTTCTTCTAACAACAACGCAAAATCAAATCAAAGGTAAATACACTGTTATTGCATGCTTTGTAAAACAAAACGATCGGATCTATCGTGCGCGTCTCTGACGTAACAGAGCTGAGAGTGGGAGTGAGAAATATATGCTTGACCTAATTCCACGTAGCAATATCATTATTTATTGCAAATGCTTAATCAGACTATTACTTTGGATAAAAATATAATGACTTTTCATTGTTCAGTGGTCCATCCATGTTCACGGTCTGTGTGTGTTCTTTCTTTAAGTCCGAGGATAAATTACAACAAAAGGATATAAGAATGTTGCCTTTGTTTATTTTGGCATCATTCTGCACCTTTTTTAAAAATTACATAAGCCAAGCCTTCTTTATAATTTTTATGTCACATTTATGTCATAAGAAAACGGGGAAAAATGTCTCTCTCTCTCTCTCTCTCTCTCTCTCTCTCTCTCTCTCTCTCTCTCTCTCTCTCTCTCTCTCTCTCTCTCTCTCTCTCTCTCTCTATATATATATATATATATATATATATATGTGTATTCCTAAATAGGTAGTTTGATCTTAAAAAGGATCATGTTTCAGACTCTGCACCATCGAAGGCAGCAACAGCAGAGGTACTAGGGTCAGCAGCACCTGCCCCAGCCTCCGCCTCAGCCCTCTCCTAACCCATTTCAGCAGCAACAGCAACTACATCCACCTCCACAGCTGTCCTCATCGTCGTTGTCTAACCCCCAGAGACCTCCACCGACTTCTTTTCAGGGAGCTTCACCGAGGCATCTGTCGCTCGGATCGTCTGCCATGCCTGATAAGGGCTCAGATCATGTGAGTAATGTACTTGTTAGAGTGTAGCGCTACAAGGCAAATGAACTTTGACATGGATCGATTTAGCTCAAGATGGAAAACAGTGCCAAGCTATGAAGTTTCAGGTTAGCCCCAAGTAGTTTAAGATAATGGCACACCAGTCCTACGAAAGTGCACTCCGAAAGCAAAATGTGAAGTATAAGCTGTGTACATCAATTTTGTTAGGCTTTTATTGATTAGGATTACTTTTTATAGTGTTTACATACACCACCAACCCAAGCTCCATTACCCACACCTGACCCCCACAGATAGCAAAGTTAACAAGGACGTCGTCACGGGTAGAAAGACATAATATGCATGCGTTCAGTATAAATGGATGTTTCAGGCATATGTCGAACATCTGTAGGCCTAGTGCTTGTCACAGTAGGAGTTGTCGATATTGGATCTCGAGACATGTCGTCTGCTTCCAGCACAAATGTGCGTCAAGAATGACTCCCCACTTTGCGTCATTTCTTTATTTTGGGGTCAAATACGCACTGCAGTGCGCAATCGGGAACACGGAATGGGTATACTACATTTAGCATACATAGGCGCGTTTGCAACAAAAATAAAAGACAACCCTTATTGGATTTCCTTGTCTGCTACTCGAACCAAGCGAGCAATGAAATGGTGGATCGTAATCTTCCATCATATTGGTATTTTTCTAAAGGGATAACAAACATACTGGCCGCAAAAACCAAACAACTAAATCTATACGTCCCTTGGATTCAGGGTTGGATTTTTATTCGCCATTTCGGGCATTGTGCATGTATTTTGCGTGCTACAATGGGATACATTGCATTTATTGTCATTGTAATAAATTGATAAATATTCACATAGTTATATTTTGATTTAAAAGCATAATTGTATTTGTTCTGTTGGTTTGTTGTTGATTTAGATAAATGTATTTAAATGAAAGTAGCCTTTTGATTTAGATATGCATTTTAATGAAAATAGCCGTTAATTGTAGTTGTTAGATCTGTCAATCGGACGGGTGAAATTATTGATTTAATTAACCTGCTATAATTTCTCATCGCTAATAGTCATGTTTCAAAATAATAATGTACAGTAACACAGTATTATAATCTGTTGACAGGAATCTGACAACCTAGTGGACCTGCCAAATACTCCCAACACTGAGCACTGCCGCAGCGGATATAACAGTGATCATGATGATTTGTTTGATGACGTCTGTGACAGCACAATCACTCTAAATCGCATTGTGACTTTATTCCATCCAATGATTCAAGTGGCACTGAATCAAATGACAGCTTAGCCATGGTTTACGAAAATGAACCTGATTCCAGCTACAGTCAAGCCAGGCTTTACAGAATGGGAGCCACCGTGTTCACTGAAACTAGTGATGAGTCCCTGTGCATATACTTTACTGACACTGCAAAAAAGACTGGCAACAAGCAAATTGGGGCAGGCACTCTGTTGCCTCAAACTTCCTTTCTGCTTCTCTGTCCATACATTCAATGGCCTGCGCTATCAGCTGTCCTTTTTGTTTTGTCAAAACATCAAGATTGTATAGATAATTGCCCATGTTCCACATTCTCAGGAGGAGCAACTCTCTTTTTACCATCCATACAAGAAACCCCTTCCTGGACATTTTCATTCCCATGTACTTCGCAAATGTCTAGGAAAGACAGTTTGTCCTATTTGATAATGTAAGCAGTACCCCTTCTTACACAGGCAATGAAACATTCATGATTTGGTGAGAAATAGACCAGTGTTTAGACTCGTTTTGTGTGAATATTTTTATTTGGCTCTGTGTAGTCCGCTGGACCCTGTAAGGAATGAATAGCTAACTTACTAATTGTTATGCAGAGAAGTTTAAAGTCTAACAGGACACTACAGTCAATGATTGTAGGTACCCAAATCTTTTGTGGCATGCGACTGACCTCATATTTTTGTGCTCCACATTTCTTTATTTTAGGTTGAAGTTAATAATGTCTAACATCAACAAATTCTGTGTTTCTTGCTGTCTCATTTCATTTGCATTTTTTTTAATTTACCAAGAATGGTTATTTTTTAATATTTTGTTTGTTAAAGTGAACGACAATTAATGACGCACTACGCAAGATTTGTGAAGCATAGTGCTCTATTCATTTTAGCTGAGTGATCGCGGCAATTCCCAAAAGCTCTAAAAATAGTATGCAGATGAAAAGCAGAGTGCATTCTGTTACATGAACTAATTCTGTGTTTCTTGCTGTTTCATTTTATGTTCATTGTATTTTCTTAGCAAGAACGCTTTTTTTTCATTATTATTTTTTTTTATCCCCCGTGGGGATAGCAATGAATAACTATTTTGTTTTTGTAAACGGGGGTTTGATACTGGCAAACACGCGTGGTCTCCACAAAAACTCCAGACGATGGACATGGCACAGTCCTGGCGGGGAGCATCACAACCAAATAGACTACATCATGGTCAAGAAACGCTTCAGATCAAGCATCAACATTGGCAGGACACGCACTTTTCCAGGAGCAGACATCGGAAGTGACCACGATCTCGTGATGATGTCTTTCCGGCTCCACTTGAAGATAGTAAATACAGCAAAGTGCACTAGACTGAAGTTCAACCTGGACAAACTGCAAGACCCGGAGGTGGCAGAACTATTTCAGGCCACAATTGGAGGGAAATTTGCACCACTGCTCAATTTGGGGGCTGGTGAAGTAGATGTCAACACCATGACCACCACCTTCAACTCAGCTGTGACAGATGCCGCCACTGAGATCCTTGGCAAGCACCGACCAAAGAAGAAGCCGTGGATCACACCTGAACTTTTGGATCTGTGTGATAAACGAAGAGAGATGAAAAAGAAAAAGAACACCTCACAGGGAGCTGATGTCTACCGAAAAATCAACAATGACATCCGAAAAGGCATGCGCACAGCAAAGGAGAACTGGATAGAAGATCAATGCCAGGAAATAGAGAACAGTCTGAACAAGAACAACAGCAAGAAGGCCTACCAGACAGTGAAGCGGCTGACAAGTGTCAAACAGCCCAAAGTCTCCACGATCCAAAGCAAGTCTGGCATACGCCTTACAGAAGAACAAGAAGTCTTGGACAGATGGACAGAGTACTGCTCTGACCTTTACAACCATACACCAAATGGAGACCCATCAGTTCTAGCATGTCCCGAGAACAGAGAAGAAGAAGAAATCCTCCCAATTCTCCGGGAAGAAGTTGAGGCAGCAGTGCAAGCGCTAAAGAAAGGGAAGTCAGCGGGAGTGGACAACATACCCGCGGAACTGCTACAAGCAGGAGGAGAAGCGATGATTGATGCCCTCACCATTATCTGTAACAAGATCTGGCAGAGTGGGGAGTGGCCTATACCATGGACCCAGTCGCTTGTCATCGCTCTTCCCAAAAAAGGTAACCTTCAGGAGTGTGAAAATTACCGGACCATCAGCCTCATCAGCCATCCCAGCAAGGTCCTCCTGAAAATAATACTCAACAGGTTGAAACCCCAAGCTGAGCAGATCATAGCTGAAGAACAAGCAGGATTCAGGGCAGGGCGAAGTACCACTGAGCAGATTTTCAACCTCAGAATAATCTGTGAGAAATACCTACAGCACGAACAACATCTATATCATGTGTTCATAGACTTCAAGAAGGCGTTTGACCGAGTCTGGCATGCAGCTCTATGGGCAACAATGAAAGTGTACAACATCAGCCCTAAAATTATTGAAGTCATCAAAAGCCTGTATGACAAGGCTACCAGTGCAGTCCTCCACAACAGCGCCATCGGGAACTGGTTCAGAACAACAATCGGTGTGCGTCAAGGATGCCTACTCTCTCCAACACTCTTCAACATCTTCCTAGAGCGCATCATGTCAGATGCTCTTGCAGACCATGAAGGCACAGTCAGCATAGGGGGTAGAGCAATCTCCAATCTTCGTTTTGCAGATGACATTGATGGATTGGCTGGAGAGGAACAAGAACTTGAACAGCTGGTACAGAGGCTTGACACCACCTCCAGAGCCTATGGAATGGAAATAAGTGCAGAGAAGACCAAAATGATGACCAACAACACCAATGGCATCAATACGGACATCAAAGTCCAAGGCCAATCCCTCAACACAGTGCATAGCTTCAAATATTTAGGAGCCATTGTATCAGACAATGGGTCCCGACAGGAAGTCCTCTCCAGGATCGCACAAACAACTGCTGCCCTGACAAGGTTGAAGCCCATTTGGAAAGACAGGATCATCAGTCTACATTCCAAAGTAAGACTGCTGCGCTCCCTTGTCATCTCCATCTTCCTATATGCTTGCGAAGCATGGACCCTCACAGCAGATCTCCAACGAAGAATACAAAGCATGGAGATGAGGTGCTACAGAAGACTTCTGGGCATTTCCTATACCCAACACATCACCAACGACGAAGTCCGACAGACCATCACACAAGCCATTGGACAACACGATGACCTGCTAACAGTGGTGAAGAAACGGAAACTCCGATGGTATGGCCACGTCACCAGATCATCAGGCCTTGCAAAGACTATTCTGCAAGGCACAGTGCAAGGAGGTAGAAGAAGAGGGAGACCGAAAAAGAGGTGGGAGGACAACATTCGAGAATGGACTGGTTTGACACTGAGCGAAGCCATCAGGGCTGCTGAGGACAGAGAAAGATGGAGTATGCTGGTTAAACGATCATCTGTGGTGCTCCTACGACCTTCGGGTTACGGGACAGGATAGGATAGGTGGGGTTGCCGAGGTATTCTGTATAAATAGTATCTCCACTTTCTGGAAAGCTAGTGTTTGAAATTCCCACTTCCGCTGTCCTTCTCCTTTGTTTTTTTCATTCCTACTCTGTTCTATCTACTATCTTATTTGCTAGAACAGTAACCTACCTTCCCCCCGTTGGGATGCCAGGAGTTTCTGTATATATATTATCCACACTTTCTGGAAATTTAGTGCTTTACATTCCCACTGTCGCAGTCTTTCTCCTTTGTTTTTTTCATTCCTGCTCTGTGTTCTCTAAATCTACTATCTTCCTTCTTCGCTAGACTAGTCACCTACCTTTTTTCTTGAAAACACTTCCGGGACAAAACTCCTCATTTGTGTGTGAGCTTGGGAATATTGGACGCTTTCTGCCAGGTGGTCACTGGGGCTTTTATGATATTATTATTTGGCAGTGCAGGCATTTTATATGTATTTGTTTTGTTGATATTTTATAATGATGTTTGTATTCTATTTTATTTTTGTAAATTAGAGTATAGACTCAACGTCCCCTGCGTGGGATGTCTTTATTGTAAAGTGACTGGCTGGTGGATTGCCTTCAGTGTTACCACTAGGGTTATTTCGGCAGATCTTTTATGCTGATTAGGGGCGAGTCCTCTTTCAGCCAAGTTGTGGTCTTGATTTTGTGGTCCTGATTCGGCTCTTTGCAGTCCCCTGGACCCTTTAAGCAATGAATAACTATTTTGTTTTTGTAAACGGGGGTTTGATAAATTAGAGTATAGTCTCAGGGTCCCCTGCGTGGGTTGGCTTTATTGTACAGTGACCCGCCCGTTGGAGTGCCTGAAATGTTACCATTACGTTGAGTAGATTACCGTCCCCGGACACGGAAGCGTATAAGGGAGGCCTGTTACCATTAGGGTTGTTTCAGATCTTTTATACGGATCAGGGGTGAGCCCTCTGTCAACCAAGTTGTGGTCCTGATTCAGTTCTTTTCAGTCCTATGGACCCTTTAAACAATGACTAACTCACTCATTCATTGGGGATAGGGTGGTCATATAATTGTGAATTTGTACTTGTATATGTGTTTTATATGCATATTTATGATTTTGTGAGCGATAGACCAATGTTTAGACCTGCTTTGTGTGTCTTGCTTGGCTTTATGTAGCCCGCTAGACCCTGTAATAAGGAATAAGTAGCTAACTAACAAACTTGCTGTTATGCAGAGAAGTATGAGGAATGATTAAAGTCTAACAGGGGACTACAATCAATGATTGTAGGTACCCAAAACCTTTGTGGCATGCGACTGACCTCATGTTTTGTCTATTTATAGCAGCTCCAGATTTCTTTATGTTAGGTTGAAAATAATAATAATCAACAAAGTCTGGAATGAATAGGTAACTAACATATCTCTTTTTCATGTAGAATGTTGTCAATTGGTTTCTCAAGGGCCATGCGAGTCATATGGGCTTTGCCTTCAAGTTTGTTATTGCTTTATTTCACAATTTGAGGAAATAAATGGATCCATGATCAAGAATAATTATTTTACTTCAGTATTATATGTGAAAATCGTGTATGTGTGTGTGCGCATATAAATGGATCCCATGATCAAGAATATTTTACTTCAGTATTATATGTAAAAATCGTGTATGTGTGTGTGCGCATCTCTCTCTCTCTCTCTCTCTCTCTCTCTCTCACTCTCTCTCTCTCTCTCTCTCTCTCTCTCTCTCTCTCTCTCTCTCTCTCTCTCTCTCTCTCAAGAGGGATAGAAAACCAGAGGAAAGGATGAATTCCTGCGTCATGCACACAGTTCCTCACCCCGCACCACCCGCCCCCACAAACAAAATTTCCCGCGAACAAACGTAAGTTCCTAAAATCAATATATTTATTCATTATACCTCCAATCAGTCAAAACACAACAGCAAGGTGTCCAGTATTTCTCAGTTCAAATCTTCAATAAGGTTTAAATAAAAATCCACCCCGCCCTGTAACAGTCACATTCCTTTTATGTTTTTCAAAGCTCAGTACAGCTCAAGATATTTCTGTACCTTTACTTAGAAAATAAATAGATAAAACAAATTATATAATTATGAATCAATTGAAACCGATTAATATTAACATTATTTTGGAAATAAATAGTTGTAGCTTTACATAAAGCACAAGATACTAAAAATGACTACATCAACAAACAAAACGCCCCCACAAAAAGAATGAACTGGGTTGTTTCCTATTGGAAAGACGGGGTTACATTACCAACCAAGACAAACCCCTAAATATTCAAACACATTCACGTACAAAAGCACAAGAGGAAGTATACATGTGTTGCCTGTGCCAACCACCTCATTGAGTAACCTTAGCTTTAAAAGTAAGGTATATGAGAAACTAATAACAATAATAATTAATGTTTATTGTCTTTTTTACGTTTTGAAGACATCAAAACTTAGTTTCATAATGTGCCCATGTGACAGTCAATTTCTGATATTTGACACAAAAAGAAGTTAAAACCGGATCTAATTTGGTTTATATTATTTCTCAGTCTGTTTATTTTTTGAGTCTTCAAATGTACAGCAATAAAAAAGCTGTCTTCAGATGTACTACAAACATTTATGTTTTAAATCTTCAGAAGTCGGGCGCCAGTTTTCAGTTGTTTTTTTAGCACATATGATGACCACACCATGACTTATTTTCATCTTCTTTGTTGAAACTGGCGCCAAAAAGTTTCAGACGAAGTTACCGTATTTCTAACGTTTTGCCGACTGTCTCCAAAATAGCTAAAATACAGGGAGTCAGTTGTCAGAAGTGCTAAAATTCCCGTTTTTAACTTTTTTCTGTAATATTACATAATGTTAACTTTTTTGTGTAAAAACGTTTTAATGAGTGCATTTGTAAGCTACATGTGCAATTTGGTTTATATATCTCTTCATTTGAAAGAGTCGCCAAAAGTGGGGTGTAAAGTACCAGTCGCCAAAACTACCAGAAGACATGAATGTGTGTGTGTGTGTGTGTACATGTGTGCACGTTGGTGCGCGCGTATGCATGTATGCATTATTGTATAGGTATTTTTTGTGCGTGTGTATGATGCATAAGCACACACTCCAACACTCAAACGAACGGATGCAAGCATGCATACACATACACACACTCTCACACACACACACACACACACACACACACATTAATGCGCACGCACGTGACAGACTTACCAGCACAGCGTCCCACGCTATGTGAACAGGAAATGACATCATAAGGAATATATGACATCATCTCAAAACAGGAAGTGACCTCATAAATGATGTCATCTGTGACATCAATTTCTCTTAAGCAGTAGTCTCCTCCCTTTGGGAACCAAAACGGGGTTGACGTTATCCGAGGTTTTCCCTTATGCGAGGTGACGCTAAGCGAGGAATTCTAAATGGTACAAAGAAGGTGTTTGGGACCAACAACCTGATTGATCTTATCCGCGTTGTGACCTTAAACGGTAGTGACGTTAAAAGAGGAATACTGTACTTTGGTAGTGCCTTGGGTATATGTATGTACACAACACTAAAGCACCACGAGTAATAATAATAATAATAATAATAATAATAATAATAACAGGCAATTTATACAGCGCTTTCCAGTGGTGTCGGATAGCGCAATGGTTGGAGCACTCGCTACTGTGTCGCAAGTTAAGCACCGTCCAGTGCGGTTAGCACTTGGATGGGTGATCGCAAAACGTGAAGCGACAAATAACAACGCCCCCAGTTGACTCAACTGTGACTGAGAACCTACTCTCTTAAGGGTGGAAAAGATAAAGCAGCGAGGGAGAGAGATGGGCATCACCCTCGTTACGCTGGCCCAAGATAAGTGTGATCTCCAACATCACGCTCCCCTACGGCCACAAGGCTATGGAACTACCTTTACCTTTACCTTTTTTTCCAAAATCACAAAGCGTTTTATACAAAGAAAAATATACACACAACATGCGTAAACTGGTCAATAACACGCAAACACACACACACATCCCTACACCCAAAAACACTCACTCATGCTCAGGGTGCCTAAGAAAAAGCCTCTCTAAAACTATGCGTCCTCAACTTGATTTTAAAAGACGCCAGTGAAGGACTGTGACGGACGGACAGAGGTAGCGAGTTCCAGGTCTTCCAGGAGAAGAAACTGAAGGCTCGACCACCGTGTCTCACCCTGTTGTATCCTGGTACACGGAACATCCTTTCATCTGCAGACGAGCGGAGAGAGCGAGAAGGAACATAGTCAAAAGTTCGGAAAGATAGCTAGAAGCAGCTCCATAGATGATGTGGTAGCAAAGACATGAGGTTTTATATTTAATGAATTGTTCAACTGGGAGCCAGTGTAGTTCTTGAAAGAGAGGCGGGCAATGCTATGACTTCTGTGCTTTGAAGATGAGTTTAGCTGCAGTTTGGGACTTGCTGAAGAGGTCTTTCTGTGTGCAACCCACGAGGAGTGAATTACAATAATCTAATCTAGACATAATGCATGCGCTAACTAGTGTTTTTGTTGCTTCTTGTGTGAGATACCGTCGAATGGAGCTTATATGTCTAAGTTCATTGTATGCAATCTGACAAATGTTTGCAATGTGTTGCTGCATGGAGAGATCCTGATCGAGAAAAAAACCAAGGTCTCGAACAGTGTCAGAAAAATAAATAGAAGTAGTTCCAACAGTGATAGTTGAAGGAAGAGAAGAGAGATCTGCGGATGATGGAGAAACACGGAGAGCTTCAGTTTGTAATCATTTACCTGAGGCGGTTGTTTGACATCCACAATTTTACCTCAGTGACACAATCTTGATGGTCTGAACTAAATGATTTATTTATTTAATTTATTTAATCGTTCTTATATAGCGCATTTCCAGCTCAAGAGCTGCTCAAGGCGCTGGCCGATACAGGATCTAACTCAAGCCGCCCGAGACGCCCACCCGCAGCCTTTGGGCGCATGGTCTGACGCCCGGACAACTGAGCACAATCCTGGGCAGCCAGGGATGGGGGAGAAGGACCTAGGTGCATGCTGGGTGTTTTCTTGTCACCGGCACTCACCCGTCTAGGACATGAGCGTCAGGATCTTTAAAGTCCGTTATGATGGAATGTATGCGACACAGACTAGACCTCGGTTTATACTCTCATCCGAAGGAGTAGGAAAACAGGAGTAAAGTGTCTTTCCCAGGGACACAACACAATGGCCCGGCCAGGGCTCGAACCCGGGACCTTCCGATCCGCAAGCCGAAGCACTACCATTAGACCACAGTGCCTCCGATACTGTAGTGAGAAGGAGAGTCAGAGTGATTAAGTTGGGTGTCACAGCACACATTTCGTGGTGGACTGTCACTGAGTTTTTATGAAGTAACTCGCCTACGTCTCATTCCAAGAACAAGTTAAGTATAGACAAAATAGTATTGGAAGATAAAGAAAACTCGAAACAACGAAGTAAAATTTCCCTTCAGTTATTATTTACACCAGTTTGCCTCGTCTGAGATTCTGCCGAACAGTGTTTTCAGTTAAACTGTACAAAAATTCCGAAATGTTTTATAATAACATCCTTGTTTACCCCCAAACCCCTCGACGTTCAATCAGTTTCAATGTCTTTCATCATTTAATTGGAATAATCGGAATTACTGCTGGCTTCAGCAATGTTTGTGACCACTTACCTGTGTGTTGAGGCGAAGTGGTTGTCCCTGCAGAAGATGATGATGACGGAAGTGGGATGGGAGTTGTCCGGTCTGCTTCGATGTTGGCGACTGACAGATGTATGGTTGGGTGGTTGGTTGTTGGGTGGTTGCAGCGGCTCTCCCCTCCCCAGCCTATGGACCCGGAAATCTCAAAAGGTTATGTAGTATTATAAAAGGTATCCAAATGAACACATGTGACACCGGTAGTCCAGGCCTACTCTATTTACACTGACATAGTCTAGGCCTACTATATTTACACTGATAGTCCAGACCTTTTTTTATTTTATTTTGACACAACTGTCACTTGCCACTGACATGACCCTGCCAATACTGTCCACAGGTTCACAAACACCTTGCTTTGGTATTTGAAAACTGTATGCTATTAAGCTATTTCTGCCACAGAAATAATTCCAATATCACTCCCAACAGCACTGACACCCCGTTATTTATGCCTAAACAACGAGCTTATTACCACAAGTTTTCACAGACATAGAAGTTTGCTACCCTTACACAATGGCACATCTGGCCTAGAGAGTCAATCATTATGCTGATAAGGATACACTGAATAAATCACCACTATAAGTGTCGTCACACAACACGGCACACTGATCAAGTGATTCAGTCATGATATAAGGGTACAATGAATGAACAATAACCACATAAATGTCACTGTCACTCAACATGGTGCACTGACCAAGCGATTCAGTCATGCTGGTACAGTACATTGTGATCTTCTGTATGCTGCACTGTAGCCATTCTCCACTGACAGATCGAACTAAATATTAATAAACTTTAGGAAAACCCACAATAACTAATACATTACACACACACACACACACACACACCCACACACACACACACACACACACACATTTCAAGATTTTATTCTCTATAACATCGCATGAACATATATGCACTTAGAGAATTACATGGATGACACGAAGCAAGCACCATCATGATTGGACAGCAGCAAATTATGCACACACACCCATAAAATAATACGTCAATGGCAAATGTTCTCTCTCTCTATCTCACTCTCTCTCTCTGTCTCTCTCTCTCACTCTCTCTGTCTCTCACTCTCTCTCTCTCTCTCACTCTCTCTGTCTCTCTCTCTCACTCTCTGTCTCTCACTCTCTCTCTCACTCTCTCTGTCTCTCTCTCTCTCTGCCTAATATAATAATGGAACGCAAAAATATGAATAATAATATTAAACATGATTACTTATAAAACATGCACACTATATTTCATTTTAATTATTTCCAGTTTACATTCACAGATGGATACAACACAGTACAGCATCATCTTTGACAGTCCTTTTAGCATTAGGCATTAGGGCAGAGTGTCTCGACATCGCTGCTTCCAGATAATCAGCGACCCTAGCATAGCGCTAACTGAACAGTAGCGGACAACGGCCTTGGCTCGTCGAACAGGCAGGCCACGGCCTTCTATAACAACAGGCCTGCAACCAGCCAGCGTGACGTCACACTGCGAGGCCTAAGCTCGCGAAAGCCGGCAATAAGCGATGTGAAGTGTTTGTCGAATTGTGATTGAATGAATAGTAACTGTGCAGACAACCATTGTCCTATAGTGAAAATTAACGTAACTTGTCTTGTTCTTAACATGAAATCAATAAACAAATGCACAGGTCTAAAATAAAATAAATAAATACTTTTTTTTTTTTTTACAGTAAACCTATTTCATTCTTTGACAGTGCACTACACTACTGTCTTCACATTTGACAAAACAAGACTAACAAATCTACATCGCAGTCAACCCCTTCAATATTTTGTTAACAACATGAAAACATACTTTTCAATATTTTGTTAATAACAATAGAACATACACTTCAATATTTTGTTAATAACACAAAACATACACGTAAAACTTATAAAGTATGCAAGCAGTAGACACATGCAATTCGGAAATGTTTCAAAAACTAGATAAGGGGGAAAAAAGGTTTTCTAAGACTAATAAAAGAATGAAAAGCACATGATAACGCGAAAAAAAACGACAACACATTAAGAAACAACTTCAACAAAAGAAAACAAAAAGGGTTCAGAGAAGAAAAAAAGTGGCTGAACAGGAGAAGAACGAATAAAATAAAGGAATTACAGAAAGGAAACGGAATGCAATCAATAATGTTTTCACTCTTACCTTGCCATGTAGGAACAGAGAATAATTCTATATCCTTTTACCAAATGTTTTTAGCTTTCTCGCGTTTGCAGATGTGTTTTTGTCGCAGAACTGTTTTGAGTAGTTGTTAAGGAGAATGTTAATGGTGGGTTTGCAGCACTTTTTCAACACAATCTCTGCGCTTTCTCCACAACTGTCACACACTTCCCATGTAAAGTCAACATCAGAGAGTCGTTTGGAGACAAGTTCAGTAAGCACAGCTTTTTGACTGGCGCATTTCAAAAACAAATCTTCTGATGCCGCTTTGCCTATGATGGCTTGAAAAACCACGAACACAATTGTCACAATCTCCAAAACGATCTGCGATGGCCATATCAGTCCTCCTCTGTCGAGAGCTGAAATGTATGAAAAACAGTCAGAAGAGCCTTCTAAAATCATCTGCTTATCTGATGTCATCAAGTCTGTTTTGCAGGAGTTGCACTGTACTGAAGGGATTACCTTTGACACTGCATAGCCAGCTATGTAGACCAAAGACTTGGACTGTTCAGATGTCAACTGTATCTCATCACAATCAGCTGTGAACGGCAAGAATTGGTGAATACTGTCGTTGGCATTGAGGGTATCCACAATCTGGCTTTCTTCCAAACTTTCTGAAACAGTTTTGAAAGAAATGGTTCCTCTTGATGCAGAAATCATTTCGAGCATGCTGACAAGTTTCAGTTTTCTTTCACTTTCTAACAGTTGTTGAACTGAGATATGATAATTTGATCCACTCAGCTGGCGATATTGACTAAATCTGAATTCTAGGTTGTCTGTCTGGAATTTGCCTGTCAGGATGTAGTGATAGCCTTTGACCGTGAGCAAATGATGACAGAGTGACACCATTCCTTTCAGTGTGTGCTTCAGAGCAAACATGGTTTCTTTAGACAATGTGCCTTCTCTTGGCTTCTGTTTCAGTTGTTCCCAAGATTCCACCCATTCACATATTGACTGAAGAAACTGAATATTTTCAGGAGACTCTGTGGTTATGGGTTGGCAGTCTTTATTTCTTAATCTGATGTGTTTTCTGGGGTGCTTGACATTCAACACATTCCACAGTTTCACTATGTTTGTGATGAATTCTTTTGTGCCACTTGTATCTAATTTCCACAGAGTTTCAAAATGTTCAAGTGCAGCAACATTTCTCTGGTCAAACACTTTCAGCATTAGGCTCACATTTTGTTTTTCTGTGCTCGTTGGGAACAAACACTTGCTGTTCAAGGAAGGAGCCACTTTCACAACAGAACCTTTTTCTTCAGAAAATATCCTTCTCAGATGACTAAATGAGGCTTTCTTCACATCACCATCATGCATTGAAGGAAACACAAATGTCATTTCAGCATCCTTCTGTGACAACCAGTTGTTTCTTATTGACTTCATGAGATGAACTGAATCAAAAAGGAGAAATAGTTTTTCTGTGGGACTAACAGGATGCGGTATAGAAGGAGAAAGCTTCCCATCACAGAGAAGTAAAGGCATTGCGATTTATCCTGTTGTTGTCGGAGATAATGCACATCACAATATATCCAATAGTGTGCAGGAACCTCAGTACCTGAACAATCATCTCATGCAGTTCCTTGGTATTTGCATTTTTAACAGGAACAATTGCAGCAATATCCTTGGCCTTTGACAAATAGGATGAAATCATAAACACCTGGGCAGTAGTAGCTCCAACACTAGAAGTATTATGAGCAGCTCCTTCAAGCTTCCCACCTTTGAAAGAGACCTGATGAGATACATGGATCTCGTCAATCATCAATATCACAGACCTTTCATCTTCTTTCAACAACTCGCATTTTTGTCTCAGATAGGAAGCATGTGTTGTATCGGTTTCAATACCACTGCTAACTTGAAAAACAGAAGCCAATCTTCTCAAATACGTGACGCTGGGGAGGCTCAGAATGCTACTTCTAATCATGGAATAGGTGTTTGGAGAAGAGGAAAAGATTTTGAATGCCCAAAGAAGCGTGTCAGTAGAATATCTTCTGTTTTGAGAAAAATACAGACTAAGCTGCTCATCCAAAAATGACACTTTCTTCTTTCCATCAGATTCTTCGTCACCACAAACCTCTGTTTGATCACAAAGGTCTCTTAGACAACAAATCAGGTTGTTCATTTGGTCTTCCCACTTGTCAGACTTCACTGCACTGACTGAAGAATAATGCGACATCAAAGTATCAAACTGTGACCACAATGACAGGATAGGTGGTGACTGTTGACCAAAGATCCACTTCAGTTGACTGTCAGGTACTCGCGCTGGAAAGAAAGGGAAAGACTTATTAGCAAGAAGTCCATACATAATTTCTTGTGAGATATTATTATTATTTTTTTCAATTATCATCATTAATATTCATGTATACACACAGTATGTTCAACAAACATTTATAACAGTTTGAAAACTATTTCATACTTTAGTGTACACATGTACACAAGTTTTGTTAGTCAGTTAAAACTTAAAATGACAACAACAGCAACACAATACATAGATCTATAATTTAAGTATAATAATCTCAAGAGATTAAGAATTACTTACCTGTGCTTTCTGTGTAAACCTCCACATGCATGTCAGTGAATATTCTGATGGCTGACAATAAGACTGGGGAAGAATTGTCTCTCTCTAAAATCCGGTAGAAGCTAATGTACTCCTGTCCACTGTTTGTTTTGTGTTGTTTGGCTAGCCAGTTGGTTCCTACATGCTTTGTAAAATCCGCTTGGAATCGCACAAAATCCTGAATATTATCAGATTCCAACCACTGCTGAAATGCTTCCTCATCTCGTTGTACACTTGCTTGTTGTCTTTCTTCGGGTTTCTTTCTCTTTGGTGGTGGCTCCTTTGATAGATACGAAGGGCAATTGGGAAACACAGATGGATATGCATCATCGGTCAGCTTTGGCACTTGTCTTTCCACACTTAACACAGAACCATCTGGTCTTGTGACATTGTCGACTCGTACAATAAACTGCTCAGAAAAGTGTTTTGCACACACGACAGAATGTTTTGTTGGAGCGAAATCTGCACGTGGAATTTTACTAAGCCATAATTTCTTTTTTCCTTCGTCAGATGAAAATGAAAAAGCCGACACTTTTTCTGTCTCGCCAGCGTAATTGCTCCGACATCCCGGAACACAACACTTTCTTGGCATTGTTGAAACTTTATACATACATGTACACAACACTATACACATGAGAAAATGTACATAATTTATCTACACTATTATTTTGATATATTTACACAACATTTACAATAATCACAATCCAGGATGAGCACTCGTAACAAAATGTCCAACCACATGTGTGATGAAGCTCGACCGGTCTGACTAGCACGTTGAATCTGGCGCTCTTAGCGTACACAGCACAAAGGCTTGGCCCGGCGTTGTGACGTCACAGTACTTTCCTCGGTCTAGTTGCAGGCCTGTTGTTATAGAAGGCCGTGGGCAGGCCCACCAACTTCAGTCCGCTAACAAACCTTCCGTGGACTAGGCCTAGCGAGCCAACTATCAGAACCACAACTTTGCAGCTATAACCAAGATCGCTAATCGTCTGGCACAGCGGGAGGTATCTGTTAAATTTGTTATTGTAGGAATCAGTTACAAAGTCATCAAAAGGTACAGCTATTTCAATAATGGTAGAGGTTTTATTAAGATGGTCTATGACACACATATCAGGCCTAGTGTGGGGCAGGTTGGCAAACACTGCACTACTATCTACACACACACACAAATGATACACACACTGTACACACATACTCGTAAACTAATTGTAAGCGCACAATCAAACGGTAAATACAGTTAAATTTTAAAGGACTTTAACAAACAACGCTAAAAACAAATGAGACGTAACATGTCAAGAATAGAAAGAACAAAAAACACAACAAAACAAATGAAGACAAAACACAAAACACAACAAAGAAGGAAAAACTTGGACGTGGCGAAATTCTTTGACAGTGCGGTGAAGATCTTAGGGGGCCGGCATTGTGCGCCCTTGGTCAGAATAACCACGCGCGTTTTGTGAAATCGCTGAAACCAATCGCCAGCAACCAAGCACTAAAAAAGTTTTCTTAAATACCGATCACATCACCAAAAAGTTTCAGCTTTGTACTAATTGGCTTCAAATGATGAACACTGTCACATGTTTAAATGGTCAGCATGTGTAATTAGAAAACTACACACACACACCGAGAAACCCGCTGCAATCCAAATCAGCTTATTGTGCAGCGAGTATAACCAAACACTGTTAAATCCAGTTAAAAATAACACAAACTAAGTCACATTAATGGCTCTAGTTTACGCTAACACCAAGATTAGATATGAAAGTACATGTAACTAAATACAAAAGATGAACCCAATGACTAGAGTATTCCACATTAAACGATCACTTTTAGAGCGCAGAATAGAAGGCATGAGCTAAACATTCCCCATTATCTTTGTACTGCCAGAAAAACGTAGCGTGGGTTTCGCACTGAGTGGCTTGCTGGCGTGGCTAAAAATAGATTACTGCTGGTGCCTGAAAGTTCACTTTCAGTGAAGGAAGTTTCAGCAGTGTGGCCTGTGATGGTACAGACAACACAACACAACACAGTCTGTACGAGAGTCGATGGTTTGTTACTGTTACCCTACCCTATGATCCCAGGACATCCTAATATCAACGATGATACTTAGGCCTTGGGCAGTCTCTAATAGAAGAGCACACACCCTTAGAAACATATTCTACACAGTATTCACACAGAACTTGTGGCAGTAATATTTCTCCTATAATTAACCAAAGCACACTGGTCATTCTTGCCCTTTTTAAGATCAAGACATCGGGTGGTCCTAACACAGAAACACAACCCTTATAAAGGGACTCTACAACTAATCTATAATAGTGACAGTCACAATTATCCAATTTGCTGTCTGATCACAATCAGTACCAACTTGACTCTGGACTTACACCATTTCTCCCAGCCCACAATTCAAGGCACATAACTCCGTTCAAGCTTCTAGCAGCTACCGAGCTTTCGTAAAACACGAGATTCTTTCAAAACCTATATATTCTACACTACGCAATAAATCGCGCGGACCCATACTTTTCGCACAACATTCTCATAGATATGAAACTGTAAACTATATACATTCTGACACAGCATATATTTAGCATGTAATAAACTCGTTTCGTCACAATCATCAAGGGAGAAGACACACAGTCACGATACCAAACATACTATCTACAAACATAATCAGCAAGGTAAAAAAACAGATTCATACAACAAAATGTTTGGAAGTCTAATTCATTGCAAAATCATTGCAGAATTGAACAGACTGTAAATAAAACAATAAAATAACTTTGTAATATTTGTACCGGAAGCTTACCAAGAGATACTGCAGCCAGTTACCTGCCTAACGCTGGAACAAAATACAGTGGGAACGAACCACACTGGAAGGAAGCTAGGTAAACAGTTGAAAAAGATGGCTTACAACGAAGTCAAAAAGATGACTTACAACGAAGTCAAAAAGATGGCTTACCACGAAGTCAAAAAGATGGCTTACAACAAAGTCAAAAAGATGGTTTACTAAAGGGACGGCAGTTTACTTCAGCTATCCACAATGAAGAACAAGAATGATCAGTACAGATACACAGACACAATTTTACCTTTTGAAGCTCAGTGAGGGCTGATTTCAATTTCTTGGCGTAACCATATCTCTCCTCTGAAAATATAAATACTTAACAGACATAATTATCAATATTTATCACCTGATTTAAAATGTTTAAACAAGCTATGATTGATTCTTCCAGCAAGGACTTAAGGCATAAGAATAATTATTCACCAAGTAAAACGTTCAGGATCTTGGTGTGGCATGGCGCTAATAAAATATGTCGTCACATGCGTTTATCATGCTTATAGTTTGACACTAACAGATTGCTAAACAAATTATGCGCTTTTTCTTCAATAGATCTCAAAGAACGGCGATCTGAAGCCATCGCTATTACAGAAGGCAGAAGATAAATACATTTTTATTTTTTATTTTTTTCTTTGAGAGCTCACTTCTATAACACCATGTTGTGTCTTTGTGAGCTGATCGTAACTATCTTATTCTTTTGCATACTTCCTGGATACACAGGCCTTCATTCTAGTTACAATTCCTGAATACGTCTACCTAGATTTTTTTTAGATACACTTGAAGATGATGTAGTCTTGTGTAGCTCAGATCTCCACAAACAGTTCATGCTCATTGTGCTCCAAAATAAAAATAAAATCAAAACTATATTTTTTTAAAGGGGATAGGGTGGGGTGGGGGCTGTGTGGGTGTGTGTGTGTGTGGGTGTGTGTGTGTGTGTGTGGCTAGGTAGAAACGCCTTTATTCTGACATACACTTGAACCTCTACGTACTTTCTTTTGACGGACTCCGTTATTTTGACGTCAAAACAGTGTTCCGTTAGGGTTAGGGCTGTGTTAGCTTAGGGTTAGGTTAAGGATTTGGGTTAGGGTTATAGTTAGGGTTAGCTTCAAAAAATGGACAAATTTGTAAAAATGTCAAAGTAACATATGTAGAGTTTCATAAAAGTCATCACAACGGCGTTTCTACACGGTTGTGTGAGTGTGTGTGTGTGTGTGTGTGTGTGTGTGTGTGTGTGTGAAAAGATGCCCATCAGATGCTGAAAGGATATATACACTAAATAAAATTAGTTCACTGACAGGTAACGACTATTAATTAGATTTACACATAAAAAAGGTAAGTTGTCAAGGCTTTCTGTACACTTCACGCCTACAGATAACATACGCGTAAGGTGTTGGGCTGACCTATAGATAAAGTACCCGTTGGATACTGGACAGTAGGTCTGTAGGTAACGTACGCGTTGGGTGTCGGGCAGAAGGCCTGTAGGTAACGTATTCTTTGGGTGTCGAACAGAAAGCCTATTGGTAACGTACTCGTTGGGTGTCAGGAAGAAGGCCTATTTGTCACGTTCTCGTTGGGTGTCGGGCAAAAAGTCTATAGGTAACCTACTCGTTGGGTGTCTGGCTGTAGGTAAAATACAGAGAAACGAGTTTACATCATTACTCCCTCGACCCTTTTCATTATATTTCTTCGCCGGAATGAGTTGGGATGCTTTCTTAAAACTTAGTGATTCCAAGATTGATCTCATAACTAACCAGGTAACGATGACAATGATTTAGTCAGGCATTCGTGTTGGAATAAGCGTGGCAGTTAGTAATTATTGCAAAGCCAACAAGAAATGCCTGAAGCACTATGACGCCTCACAGAAAACTAATTATATAATGTACGTAGACGCAATTTATACGGTTGAGCAATGAGTGAGCCTTTACCGGTTTCAGATTTCAAATTACTTTTAAAATCCAAACCCTGCAAACTTAACGTGGTTAAGCGATATTTTAAATCACCCTAAAGATCATACTATAGGGTTTATTGTCGAAGTTGACCTAGAGTACCCCAAGGCCTTACACGACCTAAATAATGATTACCAATTAGCACCGGAAAGATTGCATGGTACAGACAAGCAACTTAAACTTATCCCCAACCTCTTTAATAAATCAATTTACGTCTGTCACTACAGAAACCTGCAGTTCTATGTCAGACATGGCATGATGTGCACAGCGATTCATAAGCTTGTATACTTTAAACAAACGAAGGTCTTGACTGGGTACATTAATAAAAATACAGAGCTCAGAAAGCAAGCACAATCCACGTTTGAAAAAATTTTTTTTCTTGAAGCTGCTGAATAACAGCTGTTTTGGTAAAACTATAGAGAACCCTTATAAGCGAAAAGACGCCAGGCTAATTACAATACCTAATCAAGCAATTAAATTAACATCTAAGCCTCAATACCTTGGTTACAAAGAGTTTCATGACTCACTGTATGCCGTTACAATAAAAACCACACAAGTTAATCTAGACAAACCCGTGTTTATGGGGATGACTATTCTATACCTTTCTAAATTACTAATGTTCGAATTTTACTACGATTACTTTAAACCTAGACACAGATTCACTTATACTAGACATCCCTACTGAAGACATTTATACAGATTTAGAATCAGAACTACAACATTGTCACGAGAGGCGAGTTTGGACCCAGCACTAAGGCTTCACGCCTCAATAGTTCAGCCTGCTTTGGCCTGTGTAACGTAAAGTCGCTGCCTAGAAGATGACACAAGTCAGTTGTGTGCTAAGCATAGTTAGGCCGTAACATAAGCCTGCTGACGTAGATCTAGCCACCCCCACATGAGGGCGCTCAGGTATCACTAGATTTCGCTGGCTTTGGCTGACCACAATGCTAGGTAGTCATTCTTTGTCTAAATCTCAACCGAGAAGGACGCACGCAGAAAGATTTCTCTAGCCGTAGACTACGCAGGTGACGGGTGAAATTCAATTCATCGCAGTATAGCCACAGCCTGACATTGTCAAAAAGGTAAATGATCAATCTTTTGTCTCACTGGGATTTATTGATAATATTGTTGGATTATGCTTGTGAAGTCTTGCCATGTTTTATGATTGTGAATGTTTGTGAAACTTTGCTTGACCTTGTGGCTGACACGCGACCGGTTTTCGAAACCATGAGGTAGCCTCTACTGTCCAACTGTTGTTTCTCCTATGTGTATTATTGCAGACCAGTGGCTGTACCAGAGAAAGTGTATAGTATTAATTACTTCTCCATGTGTTTATGTTAGCCATGATATGTATATGTATATGAATTATGTTGGAGATTCCAGTGGACCACGGACATAGAAGTTGATCGTCTCTTGTTTGTATAAGTGGACGCGATCACTGAGGGCTGTTTCTGCCATCAGTGAGACGTGCTCTGCACACCCTTAGTAAACAATGCGTTGCAGAAACTCCTCTTATGTTTTGCAGACGAGCAGGCTTGTTGGTCCGATGCAGGAGATAGACTACTGAGAGTCAACCCTGACATTCGGCCTGCAGGGGAACATCGAGCGCTGAGCTCCGATAGTACAATAGTTTACAACCAAGGAAGAGACACCTCAACGAATCAGCTAAGTGCTCGCAAAGAAATGCACTTACACTGATCTAGAAGTCCACTCTCCTGAAACGAATATTAGGCAAACCAGAACAAATAGCCCAATGATGATATATAAACATATAAATGTATTAAGATTAGTCATAGGGTGATTATACTAGCCAATCCCCACAGAGGTAAGACGAGTGGGTAATAGCATTCCATTGTGCAGAGCCCAGCAACAATAGACCCACCGTCACATACATTATGATACTAGTGACTACCCTAATACTCACGCTTTGTACAGCAAAACAAACCAAAAGAAATTAGGTTTGATGAAAGATAAAATGAATGGGAAACTAATAGAAGAATACCCAGGACTGCGATCTAAGAAGTACAGTATTAAACACGAATCGGGAGAATCTTCAAAAGCAAAAAATACCCCAACAGTTGCAATAAATAACAAAGATATCAGACACGAAATCTACCTGGAAGCCTTAGATAAAAAGAAAGTTAAACCATACCCTACACAACTATACAGTCTATAAACCATGTATTGACTAAAAAAAAACATTGTGCGCCAATGACATAAAGAGGGTAAGGATTACTAAAGAGTTTGCTTGCGCTTTAGGCCACTATAAATTAGAAACTATGACTATGCTGCTGTGATTTGACAAAACCGAGTCCACCTAAGGTCGAAAATGAGTTTTTTGCGCCATCAAACTTGCAAGAGAATGACGCATTTTACCTGTAAAAAATCAAATCCGAACTATGTTTAGATTTGGAGATATCAAGTCCTTGTTAAAAAACATTTAAGTGGGGCAATAAACTAATAAAACCAAGCAAGTCCCCTGCGATTTTGTTTCGGCGATCCTCTGGCTGATGCTCGAGTTGGCATGATGACGTCATCTTCTACAATAACCTGACAAAGAAAAGTAAGTCCTCCCGACCAATGAGAAAGTGCCTTAAGATGAAGTGGACCAGTGAGAATCCATGTTATTGGTGCTGTGCAATATTATTTTCCTGTGAAAAAGATGGCGAAATTCCAGTAAGCAAAGGACGTGTTCGGCTTTTTGAAAAAGAGTTTTCTTCATGTACTTTCCTGCCCACCATGAAGTTCCTGTGGATCTTCCGCCTACGCGGCAACTTCCACGAGGTGTGGAAACAAACAAACAAACAAACTATCCTATCCTATCCTATCATGTCCCGTAACCCTGAGGTCGTAAGGGCACCACACATGATCGTTTAACCAGCATACTCCATCTTTCTCTGTCCTCAGCAGCCCTGATGGCTTCGCTCAGTGTCAAACCAGTCCATTCTCGAATGTTGTCCTCCCACCTCTTTTTCGGTCTCCCTCTTCTTCTACCTCCTTGCACTGTGCCTTGAAGAATAGTCTTTGCAAGGCCTGATGATCTGGTGACGTGGCCATACCATCGGAGTTTCCGTTTCTTCACCACTGTGAGCAGGTCATCGTGTTGTCCAATGGCTTGTGTGATGGTCTGTCGGACTTCGTCGTTGGTGATGTGTTGGGTATAGGAAATGCCCAGAAGTCTTCTGTAGCACCTCATCTCCATGCTTTGTATTCTTCGTTGGAGATCTGCTGTGAGGGTCCATGCTTCATAAGCATATAGCAAAAATGGAGATGACAAGGGAGCGCAGCAGTCTTACTTTGGAATGTAGACTGATGGTCCTGTTTTTCCAATTGGCTTCAACCTTGTCAGGGCAGCAGTTGTTTGTGCGATCCTGGAGAGGACTTCCTGTCGGGACCCATTGTCTGATACAATGGCTCCTAAATATTTGAAGCTATGCACTGTGTTGAGGGATTGGCCTTGGACTTTGATGTCCGTGTTGATGCCATTGGTGTTTTTGGGTCATCATTTTGGTCTTCTCTGCACTTATTTCCATTCCATAAGCTTTGGAGGTGGTGTCAAGCCTCTGTACCAGCTGTTCAAGTTCTGTTCCTCTCCAGCCAATCCATCAATGTCATCCGCAAAACGAAGATTGGAGATTACTCTACCCCCTATGCTGACTGTGCCTTCGTGATCTGCAAGAGCATCTGACATAATGCGCTCTAGGAAGATGTTGAAGGGTGTTGGAGAGAGTAGGCATCCTTGACGCACACCGATTGTTGTTCTGAACCAGTTCCCGATGGCGCTGTTATGGAGGACTGCACTGGTTAGCCTTGTTATACAGGCTTTTGATGACTTCAATAATTTTAGGGCTGATGTTGTACACTTTCATTGTTGCCCATAGAACTGCATGCCAGACTCGGTCAAACGTCTTCTTGAAGTCTATGAACACATGATATAGATGATGTTGGTGCTGTAGGTATTTCTCACAGATTATTCTGAGGTTGAAAATCTGTTCAGTGGTGCTTCGCCATGCCCTGAATCCTGCTTGTTCTTCAGCTATGATTTGTTCAGCTTGGGGTTTCAACCTGTTGAGCATTATTTTCAGGAGGACCTTGCTGGGATGGCTGATGAGGCTGATGGTGCGGTAATTTTCACACTCCTGAATGTTACCTTTTTTGGGAAGAGTGATGACAAGCGACTGGGCACATGGTATAGGCCACTCTCCACTCTGCCAGATCTTGTTACAGATAATGGTGAGGGCATCAATACTCGCTTCTCCTGCTGCTTGTAGCAGTTCCCCGGGTATGTTTTCCACTCCCGCTGACTTCCCTGTCATTTGTCTCGATGCTGCAGTGGGGTCCACATGTGTCTCCCCAGTTGTGGTGAGCATCTTGGCCAACCTTGGCATTCCAGTCGCCTTGCACTATGACTATGTCCTTCTTCGGCACTTGGTCAAGGACCGCCTGTAGATTTTCATAAAAATCCTCCACTTCGCTGTCATCATAGTCTGATGTTAGGGCATAGGCCTGGATGATGGTGATGTTGAAAGGGGCTGCTCTCAGGCGGATGGTAATGAGTCTACTGGAGACTGGGCGGCAACCCATGACAGTGGCTAGAATGTTCTTGTGGACCAAGAATCCAACGCCGCGTTCGTGCCTGTCATCTCTAGCGCTGAAATAGAGCTTGTGGCCTTTGTCGGTCGTTGTTTCACCTAGGCCTTTCCAGCGCAGTTCGCTGATGACTAGAACGTTCCATCGATAGTGCTCCAACTCGTGGGCCAGTTCTTCTAATTTTCCTTCCGCAGTTAGGGTCCTGACATTCCAGGTTCCTATGACGATGTTGTTTCTTGTGCGGATCTTGCTGAATTGTCCATCAGTAGCATACTTAACACTTCCGTCCTGGTGGCCAACGGAAGGCGCGGTCCTTGAGCCGGGCGACGACCGATCCGGTATGGAATTAGTGGATAGTGTCATCATGTAGTGTGTCTTGGGCAAAAAAAAGACCTGGCTGTGCCCAGTCCTCTCCAGGCTGTTGGCCACAGCCGAAATCCAGGAATACAGTGTGGCTCGCCTTGGCCCTGAGCACGTGGTCGTTGAACCTGTAGTAACGTGAGGTTCCTCGCCCTGGCCGGTGACTTCTGTGTAACCCTGTTAATCGTCTCTTAAGACACGCCGGGAAACGTTGGGTCTATTCTATTCAATGCCCGAACCCACAGACAAACAGCAACAAATATATTACAGACACACAACAAGGGCAACAAAATACAAGACATACACGTGGTGTAAAGGCAGGAAAATCGCTACAATAGGAAACTGAAAGGAAAATAGTTTTGTATTTTTAAAATTAAATTTGCTGCATTTAATATTATTTTGAAGGGATGGAGAGAACCCTCGGTGACCCGTAAAGTCTCATAAGAATCACAAATTTCTGCCCCGTGCGGAGCTCGAACCCGCGACCATCGGCATTGGACACCGGCGCCTACCCACTGCGCTACGGGCTACCCCATAACCATGACTCCTGCATACCAACCCAGGAATATTAAGTGAAGAATGGCTAAAAACAATAATAAACAGGCACACACATACACCCACTTGAACTGCCACACCCACATCTTACAACACCGAACTTGTGTGACTCATCTCGTCAGACTTTTTAACAAAGAAACGGCCAATGGGACTTACTTGGTTTGGTGAATTTTGAAAACAAGGATTTAATTCAATAATAAACTGACAAAACCAAGTGGGTGACTTGCTTGGTTTTGTCATGTTCTCAACAAAGACCTATCTCAAGAATAATCTGACAAAACAAAGCAAGTCCACAAATAGTCTTAAAACATCAAATCTATCAAACATTTTTTTAACATTCAAAGTATGCACTCTTATATAGAGGAATTACATTATAATATGCCCTTAAACTTCCAGAAACGATCGCGTAATATAGCGCAACACAAAACGTCGATTTTCTCGAAAGTAGGTTTTGTGGACTTGCTCGGTTTTGTCAGTTCACGGCAGAATGACTATGAATAAAGGGGAGGACCTGCAATGCCTGCAGGACCAGCAGGACCAGAGTAAATGCTAACCGTATTTATTCTGAAATATTGAGCTTTTTCTTCATAGCCTCTAGTTGCTCCTTCCGTCCGAATAGTCATTATTTAACTGTGTTTGCTGACAAGCCAGTCTTTTCTACTAGTTTATTAACTGCCGTCATCCCTTTCCAATATCCGGATTGAGAATAATATAATCTAGACAAACCTGAAGTCATATTTTATTTAGATTTATATTTTTTTAACAAGATAATAAACTACTGTTATTCCAAATACAATTAAAATTAATTTTCCAGTCTTTGACATTGTAGGTGTAATGTTAGGTGTGTAGTAATCAGATAACACGGGGTGTTTTAATGAAGGTAGTGTTGTGCCAGTAAATAAATAATATTGGTGCAAAGCTTCACCAACGTCTTTGAATGTTTTATCAGCATGACCTTCTTCTTTCATTTTTTTAAATTAACAAAATCAAGCTGCATTAGTCTGTTTTTCTTGTATTCAGCCTGATCTTGTTGTAATTTTTCTATTGCTAATTTATGTCGCTTAGATTCTTCTTTACTGTCTAGTTTTAAAAACAAATAATTTGATCCTCTAAAGGCTAAGGCGTCGACAGCAGCAAAACCAAGCACCATTTCAGCACCAGCCATTTTTAAATTTAGTTTTTATTTTTGTTTGTATTTAAAATGAATTGTCTTGACTTGTTAACGCAAGAAGCTATTAATGTCACAGCTACAGATGTTGACAACTATGCAAAGAAAAGAGACAGGCTGATTGCATTATTAGCTTCAAGAAAGTCAAAGTAGCTGAACAAGTACAAAAACTGAGACCCGAAGAGATCATTATATTACATAATCAATTATGATAAAGTCCTCGGCGCTTTAATGGTTAAAAGTCTGGGGCGTTCGATTGTGAAGTTGTATACCAAAGCTGTGACGGCCTTTGTCCGCTATTTTTTTTTCTACGTACGCGTTTGGTGTCTGGCAGTAGACCTGTAGGTAAGGTACCTTTTGTGTGTGGGCAGAAGGCCTATAGATAACGTACTCTTTGGGTGTCTGGCAGTAGACCTGTAGGTAAGGTACTCTTTGGGTGTGGCAGAAGGTCTATAGGTAACGTACTCTTTGAGTGTCTGGCAGTAGACCTGTAGGTAAGGTACTCTTTGGGTGTGGCAGAAGGTCTATAGGTAACGTACTCTTTGGGTGTCTGGCAGTTGACCTGTAGGTAAGGTACTCTTTGGGTGTGGCAGAAGGTCTATAGGTAACGTACTCTTTGGGTGTCTGGCAGTAGACCTGTAGGTAAGGTACTCTTTGGGTGTGGCAGAAGGTCTATAGGTAACGTACTCTTTGGGTGTCTGGCAGTAGACCTGTAGGTAAGGTACTCTTTGGGTGTGGCAGAAGGTCTATAGGTAACGTACTCTTTGGGTGTCTGGCAGTAGACCTGTGGGTAAGGTACTCTTTGGGTGTGGCAGAAGGTCTATAGGTAACGTACTCTTTGGGTGTCTGGCAGTAGACCTGTAAGTAATGTACTCTTTGGGTGTGGCAGAAGGTCTATAGGTAACGTACTCTTTGGGTGTCTGGCAGTAGACCTGTAGGTAAGGTACTCTTTGGGTGTGGCAGAAGGTCTATAGGTAACGTACTCTTTGGGTGTCTGGCAGTAGACCTGTCGGTAAGGTACTCTTTGGGTGTGGCAGAAGGTCTATAGGTAACGTACTCTTTGGGTGTCTGGCAGTAGACCTGTAGGTAAGGTACTCTTTGGGTGTGGCAGAAGGTCTATAGGTAACGTACTCTTTGGGTGTCTGGCAGTAGATCTGTAGGTAAGGTACTCTTTGGGTGTGGCAGAAGGTCTATAGGTAACGTACTCTTTGGGTGTCTGGCAGTAGACCTGTAGGTAAGGTACTCTTTGGGTGTGGCAGAAGGTCTATAGGTAACGTACTCTTTGGGTGTCTGGCAGTAGACCTGTAGGTAAGGTACTCTTTGGGTGTGGCAGAAGGTCTATAGGTAACGTACTCTTTGGGTTTCTGGCAGTAGACCTGTAGGTAAGGTACTCTTTGGGTGTGGCAGAAGGTCTATAGGTAACGTACTCTTTGGGTGTCTGGCAGTAGACCTGTAGGTAAGGTACTCTTTGGGTGTGGCAGAAGGTCTATAGGTAACGTACTCTTTGGGTGTCTGGCAGTAGATCTGTAGGTAAGGTACTCTTTGGGTGTGGCAGAAGGTCTATAGGTAACGTACTCTTTGGGTGTCTGGCAGTAGACCTGTAGGTAAGGTACTCTTTGGGTGTGGCAGAAGGTCTATAGGTAACGTACTCTTTGGGTGTCTGGCAGTAGACCTGTAGGTAAGGTACTCTTTGGGTGTGGCAGAAGGTCTATAGGTAACGTACTCTTTGGGTTTCTGGCAGTAGACCTGTAGGTAAGGTACTCTTTGGGTGTGGCAGAAGGTCTATAGGTAACGTACTCTTTGGGTGTCTGGCAGTAGACCTGTAGGTAAGGTACTCTTTGGGTGTCTGGCAGTAGGACTGTAGGTAATGTACTCTTTGGTTTTCTTGCAGTAGTACTCATTATATGTCAGTGGCCTGGTAGAACATTTCATAGGGTGCTGGTTTCCTTTATCAAAAGTGGCAGATTGGAACCCCCATGAAACGAACTTACCTGACTGAGGTACGAGACTTTTCAGGACAACGAGGGTTTTCTCTATGTACTCAGGTTTCCTCCATCTCTTCAATAGGTATTGCATGCTGTCAATGTACATTTCAAAAATAAAAATTGATTTATCTTCTGCCTTCTGTGATAGTGTACTCTTCTGATCGCGGTGCTTTGAGTTCCATTGAAGAAAAAGCGCGTGATAGCATCCTGTTATTATTATTATTATTATTATTATTATTATTATTATTATTATTATTATTATTATTATTATTATTATTATTATTATTATTATTATTGACTCACATACATAGCAATGTGAGTCTATGTACTCATCTGTCTGTCCGCCGTCCGTCAGTGCAAACACTTTAAAGTGGCTAAGTACTCAAAGCTTATATCAACTATCACAACCGAACTTGGTAAGATGGTGTATACCCATGAAACCTCCAAAACGATCATTAGAATGAATTACTTCACTTCAAGGTCACGGGGTCATCAAATGTTAGTAAAAAAAACAGACAATTTTTCACAAAATTTCACTTTTTTCTAGGCTATTAATATTGAATTTATGATTCTTTGATTGGTATCAATGAGACACACATACTCTGCCAATTTGGTCAACCTCACTCCAAGATCAAGGTCACTGGAGCTGTCCATAGTCAGTTTGCATAGGTTCTTTGAATTGACCTTGACTCTATACTATGAGAGATATAATAATAATAATAATAATAATAATAATAATAATAATAATAATAATAATAATAATAATAATAATAATACAGGATGCTATGTACGCGCCTTTCCCCAAGGCTCAAAGCGCGGCGATCTATACCAACATACACGCTCACCTGTCTCATTTTACTCTCACACACACCAAATACACATTCATCACTCAAACAGGTGGTGTAAAGGCAGGGAGATCGCTATTAGAAGACGGAAGAAAATCGAATTTTTATTTTTGAAATTTTTATATTGACTGCATCCTGTACCATTATTGAAGGGAGGGAGGAAACCGGAGTGCCCGGAGAAAACCCTCGGTGACCTCAATACTAAGTCACATGCATACGTTCGCCCCTTGCGGGAAACGAACCCGCGCTTCGGCATAGGAAACCGGCGACTTATGCATTGCGCCACGAGGCCACCCCAATATAAAGTATATAAAGTCCACACTTGTATTTAGAGATGATAGATTGGTCTTTTATATATGTTCCGTTTTTGGGTTGATCTTGAAAATCAAGGTCATTTTAGGCCTTGCAAAAACATACCAAAAATAGGTCACCGTACCGTGGAATGGCTGTTTTTTTAACCCATAGTTTGCAACAACTTTGGGTTATTTGATCAGACATGCATGAGAGATCACTTCAGAGTCAAGGTCATCCCAATATCAGTGGTTTTTTTGTTGTTGCATAATACAACGTTTGCTGTACTTTATTTTATAGTACATGAGTGTATTTTGGAGCCGGAGGTCAATGTCATCTCAAGGTCAAGAGCATAGAAAGATGAAAGTCCGTATTACTTTGCATTTGTATGCCACCATTTCATTTTGTTTTTTCTGGGAACTCATTTTCGAGTTCCATAAGGAGCATGTGACTCATATGGGCCTTGCGATTGTAGTTATTATTATTACGTCTATAACTAGCATATATGGTGGATTTGAGGCCCCAAAAAAGCATTATGGCTGAGTGGTCTAAGGCGGGACTAACTTGCCTTGTCCACAGGCTAAAAACCAATAGCACCTGACAGGTGTGGGATCGATCCAGCATCTCCTAATATTATTTTCTTTGGACGCGGGCAACGTCTGGGGGGTTTTCTTCGGTTTCCTCCCCCAGCAAAAATTTCAAAAACACAACTATTAGGTAGGTTGGGTTTGGGTGCGCCACAGGCTGTGACGACGCCTTCCACAGGGGAGGCGGCCCAGAATTTCACGATTAAAAGGGACAATAAAGAGACAAAAATCAAACAAATCAACCCCAAAAAAATCAAGACGTAGGCCTACGTAGATTATTGCTAATTTATTGGTATTGTGGTACAGGAAGCCGTACGAAGAAGTACCACTGGAGAAGCGTACAATTCCGTTCATGGCGTCCATCGTGCTGATATTTGCGTACTTATTCCTTGGGGCCTGGTTGTTCTCGGCCTGGGAAGGTTGGTCATATGGCGATTCCGCCTACTTCTGCTTCGTCACCTTGTCCACCATCGGCTTTGGCGACTTCGTGCCCGGTACCTCAACCATAGATAGTAGTGCTGCTGTTTGTGCTGCTGCTGATGATGCTGATGATCATGATGATGATGGGGGTGGTGATGTGGTTGACTTGACGGTGGTTGCAGAGTTGTTGTTGTCATGATGGAGGTGGTGATGTAGTGGTGGTTTAGTTGATGAGGTTGCTGGAGGTTTCGATGTTGGTAGTGGCGGGGTTCATTCTTTTATTATACAAAATATTTGTCACAATGTCCGGACTCGGCCAATGCGTCGCGTAACCGAAAAAAGATTGGACGAAAAGTTGATGTCACGCACCACGTGTCTCATTGGTCATGGAGAGAGCATTAATGTAGAAAGCCAGTGGAAAGGTAGGGGATGAATAGATGGAAGGAATGGGGGGGGGGGGGTGAGGAGGAATGTAGCCGTGTTGGTAACAAGAATTTCTGACCATACCATATTTATAAGGCCTTACTGTGTCCATTTTAGGTTTAAACAATGTGCTAATATTGATATTTAATTAGCTTTAAATATTTGGGAGCCATTGTGTCAGACAATGGGTCCCGACAGGAAGTCCTCTCCAGGATCGCACAAACAACTGCTGCCCTGACAAGGTTGAAGCCCATTTGGAAAGACAGGACCATCAGTCTACATTCCAAAGTAAGACTGCTGCGCTCCCTTGTCATCTCCATCTTCCTATATGCTTGCGAAGCATGGGCCCTCACAGCAGATCTACAACGAAGAATACAAAGCATGGAGATGAGGTGCTACAGAAGACTTCTGGGCATTTTCTATACCCAACACATCACCAACGACGAAGTCCGAAAGACCATCACACAAGCCATTGGACAACACGATGAACTGCTCACAGTGGTGAAGAAACGGAAACTCCGATGGTATGGCCACGTCACCAGATCATTCTGCAAGGCACAGTGCAAAGAGGTAGAAGAAGAGGCAACATTCGAGAATGGACTGGTTTGACACTGAGCGAAGCCATCAGGGCATCATTACGAGATCGTGGTCACTTTCGATGTCTGTTTTTGGAAAAGTGCGTGTCTTACTAGTGTTGACGCTTGATCTGAAGCATTTCTTGACCATGATGTAGTCGATCTTGTTGTGATGCTTCCCGCTGGGCCTGTGCCAGGACCATCGTCTGGATATATTGTTTTATCTGACAAATTCCAGGGGTCTCAGACGTCTGTCATTTGTCTCGTTGTTGCAATGGGGTCAACATGTGTTTCACCAGTTGTGGTACGCATCTTGGCCAATCTTGGCATTCCAGTCGCCTTGCAATATGACTTTGTCCTTTCTCGGAACTTGGTCAAGGACAGCCTGCAGATGTTCATAGAGGTCCTCGACTTCGCTGTCGTCATAATCTGATGTTGGGGCGTAGACCTGGATGATGGTGACGGTGAAAGGGCTGCTATCAGACGAATGGTAATGAGTCTGCTGGAGACTGGGCGACAACCCATGACAGTGGCCAGAATGTTTTTGTGGACTAGGAATCTAACGCCGTGTTCGTGCCTGTCATCTCTCCTGCTGAAATAAAGTTTGTGGCCTTTGTCGGTAGTTGTTTAACCTAGGCCTTTCCAGCGGAGTTCGCTGATACCTAAAATGTTCCATCGATAGTGGGCCAGCTCGTTGGCCAGCTCTTCTAATTTTCTCTCTGCAGTTAGGATCCTGAAATTCCAGGTTCCTATGACGATGTTGTCTCTTGTGCTGATCTTACTAAGATGTCTATCAGTAACACATTTATCGCCTCCGTCCTGGTGGCCTGTAACAAGAGCCAAGATTTAAACACTGCCCATAAACTTTTGCCTTGTTTAGTCAGTGTAACAAAATGTAGGGGGAAAGACTAGAATACTAAATAGAAATTATATTCACATCCACCACTCTCACTGACTCCAGAATTTCCTTCCACACTACATTTATTTGTACAAGAAAATAATGAATCACAAAACACCATATACAGGGTAAACAAAATGACAGTACTCACATCGCTTGTTCCAGTGATCCTGAATAGTCACAACTAAATGCACAATAATTATAACACTGCTCTCACCCTGATAATATCCAATGAGAGTCAGGTTCAGTCCCTGTATAATATCCAAAAGATGTAGTCAGTCACAGTCCAAGTGACTACCAGTAATTCCACACTTTTACAGTCTTTTCATTGCTCAAGGTAGAACTTGGGTGCAGTAAAAAAAAATGTTATACTGTTTATGTTCATTTTCGTACTGTAGTTAGCTACTGCTGTCAAAGACTCGTTGCTGATTGACAACACAAGGATGACACGACTAGGCCTACCCTAGTAGTGAAATAACTGAGACGATATGCTCAATTTATCGCTAGTAGCAACTACGTCGTTTACATCCAACTCGACGGACTCTGGCCAGTCTGGGGTCAGGGTTGAGTCGATGTAAGGTCCTTTGGATTCCTTCCCAAATCTAGGTTTGAAGGGAATAATATCTCCTATGCTCGGAACGCAGGCGGATCAACTCTCTTCAGGATGAATCAACCTCTCCACATAGGTTTACCTCCGGCCACTCACTCCAAGGACGTCGCCGGCCTGGCAAAGGCTGTAACCATACAAATGATCGAACGCATGCTAAGTTATGAGTTTCTACCTTAAACATATGAATTACTGACGATAATCGAAGTCGGAATTAGAATCGAATTAATAATACTGCCGATGTATAATCTAAACAATAATTACCGTTAGTGCTGGGACTAGAACGCCTTCATCCAATTCAACTGTGGCTCTCTTCTTTTCCACTAGGGGAAACCGTCTTGTTTCGTTACTATACAACAGAGAGTGCTTCGAATATACCAATGATTTGTTTAGAAACTGAGCGTTTAGTTTTTCCAGTTTTCTCATTGGTCAGTATCGATCACATGGCTAAATGCACGCGCGAATTATTACATAGCCACTAAACGTTTCTCTTTATCTTCAATATAGCGTGATCACTCACTGAATATTCATTATCTATACGTTCACACATTCGCATCAGATGAAGGAATTACAGGCTAGATAATTTCTTCACAGTCAGTGTAACACAGTTGTATAATGACGCCCGCACAGTGTAGTGAATCATCCAGCTTAAGGATAGAGTGATTTTACATCCAATCCGATTTTTCATCCAATCGTAAAAAAGCGTGATTAGTTAGAACCAGTTCTGCCTGGTCAGTGAGAGGCCAGGTAGAAGGACAGTCTACATTCAAACGCTGAGCAGTACACAGTTACGCTTGAACAGAATCTATCCACTGACAGACCATGGAAGCATGGCTTGTTGAATATTCGATTCAATCAAGTTAGCCATGGCCTGACATTGTCAAAAAGGTAAATGAACATCCTTTTGTTTCATCGTGATGTATTTATATTATTGTTGAATTATGTTTGTGAAATTTGCTATGCTTAGAAGGGAATTGTTAGTCCGATGTTGCGTGACCACGTGGAGGATCCGACCACGCGGCGAACACGACCGACCGACGCCATGTTGTATTACGTATGAACTCACTGTTGTTTAACCTATATGTATGCTTGCAGACCAGTGGCTGTACCAGAGAATGTGTATAATATTAGTTCTTTCTCTATGTGTATAGTTAGCCATGAGTTATATTTATATATGTATAGGAAAGTAGAATGGAGATTCCTGTGGACCACGAACTTAGCAGAATGTTCGTCACTTGTATATAGAGATGTGGAGCTAATCACTGAGGGCTACTTCGGCCTTCAGTGAGATGCTCTGCACACACCTATTATACAGGGTTGTGCAGAATTTCGTCTCATATGTTACAGATGAGCAGGCATTGTATCGTAAGCCCAACTCAGCGAAAGACAAGAACAAGTCGTTGATGAACGTTGGTCTGCAGAGGCCTCTCACGCACTGTGCTAAGAGAGCCCACCAGTCTAGCCACAAGGAGAAGACTACACAACAACACAGCACATCACGGAATCAACCACACCGCCTCGCTTCGACAAATAGCGAAGTGCATTTCCACTAAGTGCACTAAAACTGGTACAAACGGACCACAGTAATCCACTCTTCAAGAACTCTGACCATTAGGGCAGAAATCATCCAGTGCCCGATGAAGATACAGTAGCTGCCTAAAACTATCAAGAGCGAACCATTCGCAGTGACATTTGAACTTTTAAGTTAGTTTTCGTACTTCGAAGATCATGTATAGAGTAGATGAAATAAATGTGTGATATTTACTGTTATCAAGTGGCTGGACTACCTATGTTTCATAGCCGTGTGAGAGCTAGTGTGACAGTGATCCTTTACCATTTTTATATATATCTCTGTACCCCAGCCTAACCACAGACCGAGCTAAACAAATACATGTATTAAGTTAAGTCACAGGGAGATTACTAGCGATCCCCATTGACTAAAGACGAGTGGGTAATAGCATTCCATTGTGCAGAGCCCAGCAACAATAAAACCCCACGTCACATGGCCAAAGGAAGACGTGGTCCTCGGTGACCCTTGCGACGACAGATCCGATATGTTGTAAGCGGTTCTATTCACGTCATGATGTGTCTTGGGCAAGAAAGACCTAGCGGGGCCCAATCCTCTCCAGACTGTTGGCCACAGCCGAAATACACGATTATATTGTGACTCACTTTGGCCCCGAGCACGTGGTTGTTGAACCTATAGTAACATGACGTTCTTCCTCCCTGACCGGTGAATTCTCTGTAGAAGACTTTCGCTGACATTACCCCTGTTAGTCTCCTCATACGACACGCCGGGAAAAGTTGGGTTTATTCTATTCAGTTCCCGAACCCACAGGGCATATCGGAATATATAAACTTTAATTTTGATTTAAATAGCAACTTCGAAGGGGAGCGCGATAGCTAGAATAGCGTGTAAAGACACTGCGCTATGATAGGCTAAGCCTCAACGGTAGTGTCCCTAGGTTTAAAATTGCGCGATCTTTGTGATTTCATTTAAGAGGTGAAGCGCCAACTCTAGTATACGTATAATAGGCGTCGGCCTAGCTTTTGAGACTGGTCAAAATGTGGTCTGTGACACAACTCCCTTCATTGATACGGAAGAGAATTTTGAATAACGACTATAGCAAAGATTCTATACTGTACCACATTAGATGTCATATTTTCCGATGGCTTATAGCTTAATTCGTTCTCTACCAGTTTACACATCGGAAGGAAACAGGGGCGAAGGATGAATGAAGGTTTTAAAGTTGTTCCTGATAAAATGTTTTTAGATGTTTGTTTTTTTAATTCTTGTCCGTCCTATTCTATACTAATAGTAAGGCACGGTTACTGTTATGGGTATACTATAAACAGTAACCGTGCCTTATCGTTGGAAAGAGGAGATGTTCTTTCTTTCTCATTGTAATTTTTGTTTAGAATTATATTAGATTAAAAAGTTATCTGAGTTTAGAGTCGTGACACCCTTGAGAGTAGCAACCACATCCATTTTATGTAACTTATTATTTGTATTTTATAGCCGATGGGTTCGAGATTTTTATATTAGTAGAATGGTCGTATTTTCGCGTTTACGCTGATATGTAATTTGTATATTATTCGTTAGTTTTTCACGCGTAAGATTTCCGTCAAACACAAAAGTAGCCATAAAGGCAAATTCTAGCATCGTTCGCAGTCCGCGAAATGGAGGGCAACATTACTACCACAATAACGACGTTTGTGTTTGTTTGGTGCAGGGTTCGAGTCATTTGACAGCAACAAGACGGTGGCCGCCATCATGTACATCGTGCTGGGGCTGGCCAACCTGTCCATGTGCTTCCAGCTCATTCAGGATGACGTCTCAGCCATCGCCGCGAAGCTCGGGGAAAACATCAAGGGCGCACTGACTGACGAAGATGAAGAGACGGTGGTGGGAGCAGCTCAAGCTTCTACCTATGCTGTCAATAAAAACGTCAACCGCTCCACACAGGACTCTGACACTGACCCATTTCTTCTGTTCTCCATCGCCCAGTACCAGCCGCAAATTCCAGCACTGAACTGCAACTGTGGCTCATTCGCCATGGATTTAAACAGCAGCCGACACAAGGTCATCATCGACGACGCCAGCCTGTACCCGCGTAACTCCTACCTGGACCAGTCAACTACGGCCAAAGTGCACGAGCTGCCTCTCAGCATCCCCAGTTACATGACAAAGGAAGTGGGCGGGAAGCATGAAAGCGGGGACGGCAGAGGGATTGTGGAGGTCCAGCCTATCATCCTCTGTCCGCCTCAGACAGTGATCGTCAAATACCTGGCCCGTAGAAAGTGCAAGAGGCTGTCCTACTACAGGAGACAGCTTCTTAGCCATTCACACAGCATCAAAAGATGTCCCTATTCAAAGAGTTGCTGACTGTTCTGGCTGAAGTGAGGATCACATCCCATTCTCCCACAATGCACATTTGTGGACCCAACAACAGCATCAGAGAGTAAAGAAGTGGGTTTTTAGCGCCTTACCATTTTTATTGCCCTCTTTTCTCTTACATTTTGCGCTTTTTGATTATCTCACTCCCTATCTCGCACTCTCTCCCTTCCTATCCTATCCTACCCAATCCCGTAATTCAAAGGTCGTTGGGGCACCACCAGAGATCGTTTAACCAGCGTACTCCATCTTTCTCTGTTCTCAGCAGCCCTAATGGCTTCGTTCAGTGTCAGACCAGTCCATTCTCGAATGTTGTCCTCTCACCTCTTTTTCTGTCTCTCTCTTCTTCTGCCTCTTTGCACCGTGCCTTGCAGGATGGTTTTTGCAAGGCCTGATGCCCTGGTGACGTGGCCATACCATCGCAGTTTCCGTTTCTTCACCACTGTGAGCATGTCATCATGCTGTCCAATGGCTTGTGCGATGGTCTGTCGGACTTTGTTGTTGGTGATGTGCTGGGTATAGGAAATGCCCAGAAGTCTTCTGTAGCACCTCATCTCCATGCTTTGTATTCTTCGGTGTAGATCTACTGTGAGGATCCATGTTTGGCAAGCGTATAGGAAGATGGAGATGACAAGGGAGCGCAGCAGCCTTACATTGGAATGTAGACTGATGGTCCTGTCTTTCGAAATGGGTTTCAACTTTGTCAGGGCAGCAGTTTGTGCGATCCTGGAGAGGACTTCCTGTCGGGACCCTTTGTCTGATAACAATGGCTCCTAAACATTTGAAGCTATGCACTGTGTTGAGGGATTGGCCTTGGACTTTGATGTCCATGTTGATGCTTTGAGTGTTGTTGATAATCATTTTGGTCTTCTTTGCACTTATTTCCATTCCATAGGCTCTGGAGGTGGTGTCAAGCTTCTGTAAAAAGCTGTTCAAGTCCTTGTTCCTCTCCAGCCAATCCATCAATGTCATCCGCAAAACGAAGGTTGGAGATTGCTCTACCCCCTATGCTGACTGTGCCTTCGTGATCTGCAAGGACATATGACATGATGCGCTCTGGGAAGATGTTAAAGAGTGTTGAAAGAGTAGGCATCCTTGACGCTCACCGATTGTTGTTCTGAACCAGTTCCCGATGGCGCTGTTGTGGAAGACTGCACTGGTAGCCTTGTCATACAGGCTTTTGATTACTTCAATAATTTTAGGGCTGATGTTGTACATTCTCATGGTTGCCCACAGAGCTGCATGCCAGACTCGGTCAAACGCTTTCTTGAAGTCTACAATCACATGATATAGATGTTGTTGGTGCTGTAGGTATTTCTCGCAGATTATTCTGAGGTTGAAAACTGTTCATTTGTACTTCGCCCTGCCCTGAATCATACTTGTTCTTCAGCTATGATTTGTTCAGCTTGGGGTTTCAACCTGTTGAGTATTATTTTCAGCAAGATTGTGCTGGGATGGCTGATGAGGCTGATGGTGCGGTAATTTTCACACTCCTCAACTGGTTCTCTGGTGTCATAATAATGTTACCAGTACGTTTTATTGAAGCCTAAAGTTACTCTCAAGTTAGCAGGATTCATTTTTGCTTCGATCGAATGAGGTTTAAACAGCTGTCAATATGTACAGGATTACCTATCAGCTAGTATAGTTAAGTAGTAGCAGAGACAATTACTGTCAACATGTTCAAGACTACTTAGCGACTGTATTAAGTGTCAACTTGTCAAGATTACCTATCAGTACTGTAGTTAGGTAGTGTCAACATGTACAAGACTATATATCATCTACTTCAAAGGTTCACAAGATGACACATTTCGGCGTCATAGATTAGCCCCAAAATAAACGCTGTTAAAAGTACGATTTATAACACTGCTGCCATTATATTTGCCTCTGTGCCATGGATATTTTTCATATTTGTATTATTCATTGTTTTGCGAGAGGTTCTTTATTATTGTGATGCCTTAATAAAGATAGTTATTATTGTATCGTTTTATAAAAGTGTTTATTGCATTGAAATTGTAAAAACTGTTCAGTAGAAATAATTTGCATTGTCGTTCATGTAGGATGAATGAGCGTGAAAGTATTTGTACGGAAGTATTTAAATAGTAACTAAGGATACTAGCTTTGTTAGGTAGTGACCTTTAGCAGAATAAGTTTTTATGAGTCAAATTCATAATTCTTAGAAGAAACAGATTATATATAACCTTTGCAAAGTAATTCTGACTTTGGTCTTTCGATACTCTTGACCTTGAGACGATCTTGACCTTCGGCTATAACTACACTCATATAATAATAATAATAATGATATACGATCCAATAAACTACAGCAAAAGTTGTATTATGCCAAAAAAGATTGATCTTGGGATAACCTTGCCCTTCAGTGACCTTGGGATTACCTTGCCCTTTACCCTCGTGGGGGTGCCCGGGCTTTCAGTATAAACAGCATCCTCACTTTCTTGAAATTTAGTGCTTGAAAGTCCCACTGTCGCTGTCTTTCTCCTTTGTTCTTTCTCATTCCTATTCCGTTCTATCAATCTACTATACTATCTTCTTCTTCGCTAGACCAGTCACCTACATTTTTTCTTGAAAACTCTTCTGGGACAAAACCTCCTTTGTGTGTGAGGTCTGTTGGATCAGTTTGGGAATATTTAACGCTTTTTGCCAAATGGTCACTGGGGCTTTCTATGATGTATGATTTGGCAATGTAGGCATTTTGTATGTATGTGTTTTGTTGATATTTTATAATGATGTTTGTATTCTATTTTGTTTGTGTAAACGGGGGTTCGATAAATTAGAGTACAGCCTCTGCTTCCCCTGCGTGGGATGTCTTTATTGTAAAGTGACCATCTGATGGAGTGCCTTCAGTGTTACCACTAGGGTTGTTTCGGCGGATCTTTTATGCGGATCGGGGGTGAGCCCTCTTTCAAGAAAGTTGTGGTCTTGATTTGGTGGTCCTGATTCGGCTCTTTACAGTCCGCTGGACCCTGTGAGCAATGAATAACTAACTAACTAACCTTGCCCTATACGTGACCCCTTATGCATATATGTGATCAAATAACCTAACGTTGTTGCATACTATGGCTTAAATATAGAGCCATTCCAGAAAAAGTTTAAATATTTTTGTAAGACCTGAAAGGACTTTGACCTTCAAAATCAACGCAAAAAGGAAACATATATATCCAAGATCAATCTTTTATCTCGAAATACAAGTTAGAACTTATATCTCTCAAAGTTTATGGTCAAGGTCACTTAATTAAGTACATAAACGATAAATGCCACACCTACTCCTGACGATGGCTGCAGACAGATCGAAGTGCGTCAGCATCTCTCATGCCTTCCCAACTGCCCGTTAAGGTACCGGAGTTTTCTGTGGAAATTAGTGCTTTAAATTACCACTGTTTATATCATTCTCATTTGTTCGTTCTCGTCCCTAATCTGTTATATCAATGTACTATCTTCTTCCCTAGACCAGTCACCTACCTTTTTTCTTGAATACTCTCCCAAAGCTCTTTATTTGTGAATGGGGTCTGTTGGGGATATTGGACGCTTTCTGCCAAATGGTCACCAAGTTGCACCAGTAGACAGACAGTGTGTGTGTCGTCAATTTGTGTGTGTACATGTTGGATTTATTGGACATTGTGCATCGATTTTCATACCATTTTATCCAAAAAGGACTTTATCATATTTAAATGTTAGCAGTTTAGTCTGATTTTGATTAGTTTTGTGTGGTCCTGATTCGGCTGTTGGCAGTCCGCTGGACTTTATAAACATTGAATATCCAATCTAATCTAACTTCAGCTTTCGGATGGTAATTTTTCTTGCCGAATATTTTGCAAACTTTTGGCCTTATTGGTCATTTTCCAGTCTTAACTGACAATTTGTGTGTTTGTTTTTTTTATTTGTATTGTGATAATTACTAGAAACATTGCAGACTGTAAGCACTTACCACTCGGCGTCACTTCTTCATTCTTTTTTCCAAGTGCATATAAATCTATCTTGCATAGGGAATATGTATTGTATTAATCTTTAGTGACTGTCTCTATCAACTTTTATATAGAACACACATACACACACACACACACACACACACACACAACACACACATAATATCAGTTGTTTGACTAGTGTAATGAAAGGGGTTATATCAAGAACTGCGTGTATGCGTGCATGGTTAAATCTGCGTGTCCTCCCGTCTCACGAAATCTCAAACTCTCAAGAATAACTTCTGTTTTCACACCCCCTCTATTACTAGAAAATAAATCAACACAAATTTACATAAGTACAATCAATCCAATAAGTACAATCAATCAAGAATATAAGAACACCATTAACTTCGGTACTCACATACTTTGTAGGGTTAATCCGTGAATTACACACACTCACAATAACACATATACAGAATCCCAGTCACCATCCACAGAGAGAGTTAAGCGTCGAGAGTCTCACTGAGAGTCTCGCCGCGCTTTGAGTTCGAAATCATTCGAAGTAAAGCGCGTATTAGCATCCGGTATTATTATTATTATTATTATTATTATTATTATTATTATTATTATTATTATTATTATTATTATTATAGTTAGATCTGACTTGGTAATCCTCTGTCTCTGTCTGTGTATTCTCTTTTGTTTCTCTCTCACATTATTCTTCTCCTTGTCCTTGTTTCTCTTCTCTCTCTCTTCTCCGTTCACTTCTCCATCTTCAACTCTTCTCCGGCTGCTGCTGCGGTTGATACTGCCGCTGCTGCTGTTGCTGCTGCCGCTGCTGCTACTGCTGTTGCTGCTGCTGTTGCTGCTGCTGCGGTTGCTGCTGCTGCGGTTGCTGCTGCTGCGGTTGCTGCTGCTATCGCTGCGGCTGCTGTTGCTGCGGCTTCTGTTGCTGCTGCTGTGGCTGCTATTGCTGTCGCTGCTGTTGTTGCTGCGGCTGCTACTGTTGCTGCTACCGCCGCTGTGGTTGCTGCCACCGCTGCTTCTTCGACTTCTTCTTCTTGATTCTTTCTTCTTCCTCTCCTTTCTTCTTCCACCTTCTTCTTTCTTCCTCTTCTTCTTCTTCTTCTCCTTCTGCTTGACTCTTCGTCGTCTTCTTGACTCTTCTTCTTGATTCCTTCTTCTTCTTTTTCTTCTTGATTCTTCGTCTTGATTCTCCTTCCTCCCTTCTTCCTCTTCTCCTTCTTCTTCTTCTTCTTCTTTTTCTTGATCAGTACAACTTATGTTAATCTGATGAATAAAAATTGATGCAACAACAACTTCTTCTTCTGCTTCCTCTTCTTTCTTCCTCGTTTTCCTCTTTATTCTTCTTTATTCCTCTTCTTCAGTTTCCTCTTCTTTCTTCTTCTTTGTTCTCTTTATCCCTCTGTATTCTTCGTCTGCGTCTCTTCTTTCTTCTTCTTCTTCTTCCTCTTCTTTCTTCTTCTTCGTTCTCTTTATTCTTCCTTATTCGCCGTCTGCGTCTCTTCTTTCTCTTTGAGGCCCCCAGCCGGAACTTCTGCAGACACAGCTGCGAGAAGTTCAAAACAACCACTCCGTAGTACAGTCAAGAAAAGAATGAATATATTTTTGAATGTACATTGGTGAGCCGTCATGTAATCAGCTCAACCAATCAGAATTTAGCTATCAATTTAAAAAAATTATAATTAATATCTTCTCACAGGAAGAGACTACAATACATAAAGTCATCGGACCGAAATACTATAAAACCGGTCCGTGACATTCCTTTTTCCAAGTGCATGTAAATCTATCTGGCATAGGGAATATGGATTGTATTAATCTTTAGTGACTGTCTCTATCAACTTTTATATAGAACACACACACATACACACACACACAACACACACATAATATCAGTTGTTTATCTCTTGACTAGTGAAAAAGGGGAAACAAAGAAATAAATAAACAACAAACATTCTGATTTTGACATTAGTTGTATGCGTGCGTGGATAATCTGCGTGTTCTCCCGTCTCACAACTTCCCTAACTCAGAACAATAAACTATGTTGTCACACCCTCTATTAAACTATAAACATGAAAACAACAAAAATAGCGCAAATACTGAAATCAACAAGAATCAAAACACAATTATTTCTACTCACGTACTTTCGTATTGAAAATCCGTAGTTGACACCACTCACAAAATAAAACGGAAAATCGTCGACAGAGAATAAAATAAAGGTAAATAGTCTCACTGTCATTATGTTCCATTGTCTATGTATGTCCTCTGCCTACAGCACCTCCTCGTCCTCCCTTCCTCTGTCTTCTTATCTTTCTACACAGTATCTTATTCCGCTCCTCTCGTTTTCTCTGTCTCCTTCATCCTTTCTTCGTCTTTGCCTTTCTTCTTAGTTTCCTTCTTCGTCTTAAATTCTTCTTCTTCGGCTGCTTCTCTCCTCTGCTGCTGCTACTGCTGCTACAGCTGCCACTTTTCCGTTTCTCTTCTTTGTTCTGCTTCGGCTGCTTCTCTCTTTGCTGCTACTGAAGGTTCCTCTTTTTCGTCTCTTTTCTTTATCTTCTTCATTGTTTTTTTTCTGTTGCTGCTGCTACGTCTTCTTCTTCTTCTTCTTCTTCTTCTTCTTCTTCTTCTTCTTCTTCTTCTTCTTCTTCTTCTTCGTCTTCTTCTTCTCCTTCTTCTTCTTTCTCCTTTCTTCGTCTTATCCTTCTTCTGCTTCTTCTTTCTTCTTCTTCTTCTTCTTCTTCTTCTTCTTCTTCTTCTTCTTCTTCTTCTTCTTCTTCTTCTTCTTCTTCCTTCTTTCTGCTTCTTTCTTCTTCTTCTTCTTCTTCTTCTTCTTCTTCTTCTTCTTCTTCTTCTTCTTCTTCTTCTTCTTCTTCTTCTTCTTCTTCTTCTTCTTTTTCTTCTTCTTCTTCGTCCTCTTATTCTTCTTTCTTCTTCTTGAGGCCCCCAGCAGGAAACTGCTGCAGACAAAGGAGTTTACCACAACTAAGTTTCTTGATAAATAAACTTTCTTCGGGCTAATACATATACCTCTCTCTTCTCTGTGACGGGACCAGACCAGCAATACAATTCAAATTTCATCCATGTCGACTACAGTTCACAACATAAGCAAATTCTATAACTAATTATAACAACGAATTATTAGCTATGACACCAATTAATTTCATTCATACAAATAAATGTAATGCTATACACTGCAATTGAAGTTTCAACATCAAATCAAATAATGATCCGATTTCAATTCGTTATTCAAAAATTTAAATGAACCACCATCTTCATCTCCTCCCTATTCCATCCTTTACACTAGTATCAAAATTATTTATTATTAATTTTATTACATAAGCATTACAATGTAATCATTTAAAATTACTATTACATTTATAATACAACATTTCAAATAATAAACAATATATACCTGCAGACACAGCTGCGAGAAGTCAGACCCGTCCAAGCCTTAGTATTGTCAAGAAAAGAATGAATATATTTTTGAATGTACATTGGTGAACTGTCATTTGACCAGCTCAACCAATCAGAATTTAGCTATGAATAAAAAAAATATTACAAATATCTTCTCACAGGAAGAGACTACAATAATATAAAGTCATCCGGACCAAAATACTATAATTCCGGTCCGTGACAGCCGCAACAGAAGAAGAAGGGGAAGCAGTAGCCGCAGCAGCACAAGTAGAAGCCGAGGAAGAAAGAAGGAACGAAGAAGAAAGAATAAGAAGGAGAAAGAAGAAGGAGATGGAGAAGGCGGAAGGAAACGAAGCAGACAGAATAAGAAGAAATAAGAAGGATACGGAGAAGGTGAAAGAAAAGAAGACGACGGAAGGGAACGAGGAGGAGGTGTTGGCAGAGGACATACATAGACATACTTAGACATACATAGACATACTTAGACATACATAGACAATCGAATATAACCCAGTGATACTATTTACAACTTTAGTGCTTTTTCCTCTCTGGCGACGGTGACTGGGATTTATGTGTTATTTGTGAATGGTGTGATATATGTATTCCATCCACGGATTTACTATACAAAGGGTAGAAGTAATTGTATTTTGATTTTTATTGATTTCTATACTTGTGCTAATTCTTGTTGATATATGTTATGGTGTGACAACGTAGTTTATTGTTATGAATTAGCGAAGTTGTGAGACGGGAGAACACGCAGATTATCCAAGCACGCATACATCCAATTCTTGAAAATACCCCTTTTTCGTTAGAACTCCCACCCTTGTCCACATGTTCTGCCTGTACGCCCTCCCCCAGTAAAAAGAACAGGCTCAAAGACTCCACCGTCCTCTCCGAGCTTCTTGACTTCCTCGACTACTGCAACCTGCTGCGTGGCAAGTGTATGATTGTGGGTGACTTGAATGTTCATTACGACGTCTCCACGGATCCCCTCACGAGCAAAGGTGCTTGGCGTTCTGACGCGGTTCAGCCTGATGAATGGCGTACTTGAGCCCACCTACTACAGAAGCGGCCACATAATCGACTGGGTGGTCTACCTTGACGACGATAAGCTGGTGAACTGTTCAACTGTGAGTCACATGCTCCCCTCAGACCACGCAGGCGTACTCACCATCGAGGCCACCTGTCTACAGAACTGTGCGCGATATTAACGCTATAGACAAGGTAGGCTTCAAAGCTGCAATCACGGCGATGCTACTGAGGCTTTGTGCTGAGCTCACTGTCCAGCAGCCACCGAGAAGCGTGTGCCGGCTGGTCGCACGTATCCACAATATGCGGCCGTTAATGATTAGCTCCGTCAGGCTAAGCTTGAACGACGCCGCGCTGAGAGACGCTGGCTGAAGACAGGACTGACTGTTGACAGACAGATTTTTCGGGTAGGTGGTGGCTGAGGTTGGGCAGAAGGCCAAGGAAAACTACTGGAACTCAAAAGTTGCCTCCTTTATGTCGACCAAGCTCTGTTGAGCGCCAGCAACCGTCTGCTTGGCAAAAGCAAGGACTTAACCTTGTCTGCTGGCATAGCTCCAGTACAACTCCCCGACGCCTTTTTGAACTTTTTTTTTATCATCAAGGTGCAAGCGATCAGGGAGGAATTAGACAGCGTGACCCCTACACCTTCCTCGCCTTTCACTGAGGAAGTTGAACAAACGGCATCCTTTAGTGGATTCAGGAATACAACCGAGGATGAGATGAAGAGCGTCATCACTAGGTGCCCCGGACTCCATCCACGTACCAATGCTTATGGAATGTCTTGACGTCCTCCACCATGCACTCACCTCCATCGTCAACTCTTCTCTCCTCTCTGGCACTTTCCCTTCCATCATCAAACAGTTAATATTCCTCCAACTCCTCAAGAAACCCTCACTGGACCTTAACACGCTAAACAACTATTGCCCCGTCAATAACCTCTCCTTCCTCTCCAAAATCACATAAAAACTTTTTTCTTTCTCAGCTCCCAGACTATCTTCATTATTACAACCTCTTTCCTTCCACCCAGTCTGCCTAGCGCTCAGGTCACAGCATCGAAACAGTGCTTGCCCGAGTCATGAACGACCTCCTGACGGATGGTGGCAAACTCTCCCTTCTCACTCTCCTTAATCTTTTGGCTGCTTTCGACACCATTGACCATCAAGTTCTCCTTGATCGTCTTCACCTTTCTTTCGGGCTTTCAGGCTCAGCTCTTAACTGGTTTCAATCTTATCTTTCTGAAATAACTCAAACGAAAAAATCTCTACTTCCAACCGCTGTTCTAAACCTTCAGCTCTTTCTCTTGGGGTTCCACACGGATCAGTCATCGGGCCGGTTCTCTTCATCCTTTACACCAAACCTCTATCATCTCTCATCATCAACCTCTTCCTCCGTCTGCTCCTTTTATCTATATCGGCAACTCTGACATCACATTCTCCACCTCAGCCAGAAACCTATGAGTCATCTTCACAGGCACCCTCTCCATGGACAAACACAATTCATAATTTCTGCAGATCTGCATACATGAGCTCAGGGAAATTAGAACCATCAGACACCTCTCCTTTGACGCCACTAAAACTTTCGTCTGTTCACTCGTTCTGTCAAATTTTGACTATTGCAACACTCTTCTTGCAGGCATCCCTCAGCACCTCACAGACAAACTTCAGAAGACACAGAACTCAGCGTGCAGACTCATGTTCAAAGCAAAAAAGCGTGATTAAATACAGCCACTCATGCATCACGTACTGCAGCATCTGGAGCAGGCGCGTACGTACGCTAGACTGCTCTTTGTGGATTTTAGTTCCGCTTTTAATACCATCATACCCCACAAGCTGTTTGATAAACTTTTAACCTTAAATGTCCATCCTTCTGTGTGCCATTGGCTTTTAGACTTTTTGCTGGATCGCCCCCAGGTCGTCATAGTGGGCAAGATGTTGTCTGACTCCAGGATTTTGAACAATGGAGCACCTCAGGGTTGTGTCCTTTCCCCTCTTCTCTTTACATTGTTCACAAATGATTGTGTGTCACATGTTCCATCCGTTCATGTCATTAAATTTTCTGATGACACCACCATTGAGGGCCTGATTAGCAAAGACGACGAGACCGCCTATCGGGATGAGGTCGAACGGTTGGTTGACTGGTGCTCAGAGAACAACCTCGAGCTCAACGTTTCAAAAACAAAAGAAATGATTGTCGATTTTCGGAGACTTGTGATCAACGATGAAAGTGTTGAACAAGTCGAAGTGTTTAAATTTTTAGGCACAGTCATTTCGAACGACTTGTCATGGGGAAACAACACCACCCCCATCATCAAAAAGTGCCAACAGCGCCTGCACTTCTTGAGGCAACTCAAGAAGTTCAGGTTGCCTGCAAAAGTCCTGACGCAGTTCTATCGCGCAGTGATCGAAAGCATCCTCTGCTTTGGCATCACTACCTGGTTTGGTGGTGCCACTGATGAGGAGAAAGTGCAACTTGAGCGCATCGTAAAACAAGCGTCCAGAGTTATCGGGTGCGAACTTCCATCTGTCGCCTCGATCTAAACACGCGCTTGGTCCGTAGAGCTAGAAACATCACAGCTGACCCCTCACACCCAGCCGGCCATCTGTTCGAGCTCCTCCCGTCCGGCAGGCGCTTCAGAGCCCTCAAAACCAGAACAAACCGTTTTAGATATTCTTTTTTTCCAGAGGCTGCTCTCGCTTTAAATTTCTTATAATGTCAAATTCATAATGCGGTAACTGACGTCACGTCATAATCCACTGGCACCTACTTGTTTATTTTTACTATTTGTTGTTTGCGTGTGTATGTGTGCACGCTTGATCAGTATTTTATTAGCTGGTAAACGTGTGTTTGCATGTATGTTTTATGAATGTTACTGCCACATCGCAACATATTCCATGTGCATGTTTTATGTCAATTTGGCCAATAAACTTCGTTGAATTGTTGAATCGTTGAATAAACTCCACTGGCTTCCAGTATCCTCCCCCATCAAGCATAAGATTGCCAACATCTGCTTCAACACGTTCACTGACCATCACTTCCCTATCTCTCTGAACTCTTGCTTCCATACACTTCTTCCAGACGGTTACTCTCCTTCTTGGACAGCAGAATCCTCTCCATCCCACGCACTAGGACCAAAAAAATCGGTGATCGCTCTTTCTCCTTTCACGCTCCCACATTTTGGAACCAGTTCCCATTCCCACCTCCATCTTTGTGAAACCTCCCCCATCTTTAAAAGTCCCTGAAAATCCATCTGTTCAAGGCTGGCTATGATCTGTGATGTACTCGCCCTGCCTCGTTCTCGGCCCCAGGTGCTGTATCCTAACTGTCTATGTGACATTTTGTTTTTTATGAATTGTGTTGATTGTATGTTTGTGTGAATCACATCATCTAATCTATATAATATATATATATATATATATATATATATATATATATATATATATATATATATATATATATATATATATATATATATATATATATATATATATATATATATATATATATATATATATATATATATAAATTGCTTAGCCGGAAGTCCTTCTTCGCCTCTACTGTAAAGTTTGTCCGGTATGGACGCTGATCTCGGCAGGTGCTGGGTGCTGCGGATCGGCCTGCTGTGCGCTCAAAACCCGCGAAATCGTTATAGCCGACATTTCATTACCGAACGTTTAACCGTTTCTGAGATAAATAAATAAACAAAATGTCCACAAACTGCAATAGCCTCATTCCGCGCGCTTCCGATTCAACCCGTGTCAAGAACGTGCCGTTCCGTAATACCGCACATTTTGTTTTATTTCCATTCAAAACACTTTTGCACTCACGTCACCAATCTTACAGCTGAAGGTTACCTGTTCACTTTCTTTTTCATCCATTCTTATATGCGCACAAAAATTCATTCGCAAACAATCTTGCAAGAATCCCATTCAAGCGCCAAACGTGACGTCACATATAACTTTGCAGACGACATTTGACAACCGCTGTAAGTGTAAATACATTGCAATAAATATCATGCCTAATATTTTTAAATAAAGGTATGACATTTAAAAATACGTTGCCTAACATAAATACTAAATTAAAATAAAATATTTTAGTGCATTACTCAAACATGCTTCACCAAAGTTAGAGGGAGAGGATGCCTTTGTACACTGGCAGAATATTACGATTAATTTCAGTGCATTGCATGCTCATGTAACCAAGCCCACCCCTTCAAAAGACCAGTCCCATGAAGCTTATTCATATGTGCATTGTACTCTTTTTAATTCCTATGTGCAGCGCTTAGGCCAAAGAAAAAAAATTGTCCGTTTACGGTCACCTGACCGACTCTGTACCTTTTGCACCAACCCTAATTTTTTTCCAAAAACATAAAAATAAAATAATATGAGTTTCTTTTTAAAAGTAAATTGTTAAGCGCTTAGAACTAATGTAATAGGTAAGCGCTCTATAAGAAGGCCTGTATTTTTTTAAAAGTGTATTTTATTTTTGTAAACGGGGGTTTGATAAATTAGAGTTCAGCCTCAGTGTCCCCTACATAGGATGCCTTTAATGTAAAGTGGAGAGCCTTCAGTGTTACAATCAGGATTGTTTAAGCAGATCTTTTATACGGATCAGGGGTGGGCCCTCTTTCAACCAAGTTGTGATGATGATTCGGCTCTATGCAGTTCACTGGATCCTATAAACAATTCATAAAATGCCTCTCCAACGGCCTGACCGGCTGCGGGACTGATGATGACGGTGACTAATTTGGATACAAAACTGTTCCTAGCGCTAACTGTGGAAACCTTTGTGCAGGCCTAATTGGACACCCCTGCCCATTTGGACGCCCCTGCCCATTTGGACGCCGGCGTCCAATGGGGTCTGAAATAGAAGCCTAATTGGACGACCCTGCCTAATTGGACGCCGGCGTCCAATTGGGTCTGACATAGAGGTCTAATTGGACGCCCCCTGCCTAACTGGACGCCCCAAATATAAATCGTTGTTTGTATGTAATATTATCCCTATGTATGTATGGGTGGATGGATGGATGGATGGATGTAATATATGTAGAGATGAGGCTATTTGATGATATTCCACCAAAGAGCTTAATGATAGAAAGAGGGGGAACTTGGTACTGAAAATGGCTCGAGGCAGAAAGTCAAAAGGCGACCGAGTGAAACAGGGAGGTGACTTTTGCACAGCCATCAATTGCCATGATACAAGAAAAGTTGTGTTGGCAAGTCCTTTTTTAAATTTCCAAGAGACAAAGAAAGGTAAATTGCAATTGAAAAACTTAATTTTTTTGTGTTTATGTAGGTCTAAACTAAGACCGCTGCAGTGCTGTTAGTGTTAAAACAATCGGAGAGCGGCTTGAATGATTCATGTTATACCTATTTGCTAAATCCAAAACGGTTTGCTTGCTGACAGTTTACGTTCAATAGGTCGCTCACTGTTTACGTTATTGCTAGGTTGTTTGACTATATTTGTGCTTATATTATTATTTCAAAAGTAGATGTAAGATTGGCAGTTTGACTTCGTCAACAACCAGATAGACTACGTCATGGTCAAGAAACGCTTCAGATCAAGCATCAACATTGGCAGGACACGCACTTTTCCAGAAGCAGACATCGGAAGTGACCACGATCTCGTGATGATGTCTTTCCGGCTCCACTTGAAGAGAGTAAATACAGCAAAGTGCACTAGACTGAAGTTCGACCTGGACGAACTGCAAGACCCGGAGGTGGCAGAACTATTTCAGGCCACAATTGGAGGGAAATTTGCACCACTGCTCATTTTGGGGACTGGTGAAGTAGATGTCAACACCATGACCACCACCTTCAACTCAGCTGTGACAAATGCCGCCACTGAGATCCTTGGCAAGCACCGACCAAAGAAGAGGCCGTGGATCACACCTGAACTTTTGAATCTGTGTGATAAACGAAGAGAGATTTTAAAAATATATTTAAAAAAATTTAAAAAAAAAACTCACAGGGAGCTGATGTCTACCGGAAAATCAACAATGACATCCCAAAAGGTATGTGCACAGCAAAGGAAAACTGGCTAGAAGATCAATGCCAGGAAATAGAGAACAGTCTGAATAAGAAAACAGCAAGAAGGCCTACCAGACTGTGAAGCGGCTGACAAGTGTTAAACAGCCCAAAGTCTCCACGATTCAAAGCAAGTCTGGCATATGCCTTACAGAAGAATAAGGAGTCTTGGACAGATGGACAGAGTACTGCTCTGACCTTTATAACCATACACCAAATGGAGACCCATCAGTTCTAGCATGTCCCGAGAACAGAGAAGAAGAAGGAAGAAATCCTCCCAATTCTCCTGGAAGAAGTTGAGGTAGCAGTGCAATCGCTGAAGAAAGGGATTTCAGCGGGAGTGGACAACATACCCGCGGAACTGCTACAAGCAGGAGCAGAAGTGACGATTGGTGCCCTCACCATTATCTGTAACAAGATCTGGCAGAGTGGGGAGTGGCCTATACCATGGACCCAGTCGCTTGTCATAACTATTCCCAAAAAAGGTAATTTTCAGGAGTGTGAAAATTACCGCACCATCAGCCTCATCAGCCATCCCAGCAAGGTCCTCCTGAAAATAATACTCAGCAGGTTGAAACCCCAAGGTGAACAAATCATAGCTGAAGAACAAGCAGGATTCAGGGCAGGGCGAAGTACCACTGAACAGATTTTCAACCTCAGAATAATCTGTGAGAAATACATACAGCACCAACAACATCTATATCATGTGTTCATAGACTTCAAGAAGGCGTTTGACCGAGTCTGGCATGCAGCTCTATGGGCAACAATGAAGGTGTACAACATCAGCCCTAAAATTATTGAAGTCATCAAAAGCCTGTATGACAAGGCTACCAGTGCAGTCCTCCATAAGTACAGCGTCATCGGGAACTGGTTCAGAACAACAATCGGTGTGCGTCAAGGATGCCTACTCTCTCCAACACTCTTCAACATCTTCCTAGAGCGCATCATGTCAGATGCCCTTGCAGATCACGAAGGCACAATCAGCATAGGGGGTAGAGCAATCTCCAATCTTCGTTTTGCGGATGACATTGATGGATTGGTTGGAGAGGAACAAGAACTTGAACAGCTGGTACAGAAGCTTGACACCACCTCCAGAGGTTATGGAATGGAAATAAGTGCAGAGAAGACCAAATTGATGACCAACAACACCAATGGCATCAACACGGACATCAAAGTCCAAGGCCAATCCCTCAACACAGTGCACAAGGCCAATCCCTCAACACAGTTCACAGTTTATATAACTTCAAATATTTAGGATCCATTGTATCAGACAATGGGTCCCGACAGGAAGTCCTCTCCAGGATCGCACAAACAACTGCTGCCCTGACAAGGTTGAAGCCCATTTGGAAAGACAGGACCATCAGTCTACATTCCAAAGTAAGACTGCTGCGCTCCCTTGTCATCTCCATCTTCCTGTATGCTTGCGAAGCATGGACCCTCACAGCAGATCTCCAACGAAGAATACAAAGCATTGAGATGAGGTGCTACAGAAGACTTCTGGGCATTTACTATACCCAACACATCACCAACGACGAAGTCCGACAGACCATCACACAAGCCATTGGACAACACAATGACCTGCTCACAGTGGTGAAGAAACGGAATCTCCGATGGTATGGTCAAGTCACCAGATCATCAGCCCTTGCAATGACCCTTCTGCAAGGCACAGTGCAAGGAGGCACAAGAAGAAGGAGACCGAAAAAGAGGTGGGAGGACAACATTCGAGAATGGACTGGTTTGACACTGAGCGAAGCCATCAGGGCTGCTGAGGACAGAGAAAGATGGAGTATGCTGGTTAAACGATCATCTGTGGTGCCCCTACGACCTCCGGGTTACGGGACAGGATAGGATAGGATAGGTCTAACCTGTTGTACTTTGTTTTCAAACTAGACCAGTTTGTTTACATATAGAGAGGCCAGAAATATTGAGTTCAGTCGAAATATATTGAAATATTGTAAAGTCCTAAGAATCCGCTTCACAACAAACTTGATAGGTTAATAATAATAATAATAATAATAATAATAATAATAATAATAATAATAATAATAATAATAATAACAACAGCAATAATAATAATAATAATAATAATAATAATAATAATAATAATAATAATAATAATAATAATAATAATAATAATATTAATTCTCTCCTTCTTCTTTATCTTTTCCCTCAAAAGAATCTCAAACCACAGTTGCAGAAAACGGCAACGCATACGCCCAAATACAATATAATACAAACTCTCTCTCCCTCCCTCCCTTCTGTCACGTGGGGTTTATGGGCTCTGCACAATGGAATTATGGACCCTCACGTTTATTCGGTGGGAACTGCTAGTAAGTCACCCTATGAATTACTTTAATAAATTTATTTGTTTAGCTCGTTCTGTGTTAAGGTTGGGGTACAGAGATAGATAGATAAAATGGTAAAAGATTACTGTCACACTAGCTTTCACACGGCTATGAATCATATGTAGTCCAGCCACTTGATAACAGTTAAAATCACACATTTATTTCTTCTACTCTATACAAGATTCTCTAAGTACTAATCTAACTTAAAAAGTCTCAGTCACTGCTAATAGTTCGATCGCTGATAGTCTAGGCAGCTGTTTTATCTTCCTCGGGCACTTGCTATAATCTCTCATGTAGATTTGGACTACTGTGGTCCGTTTTACAGTTTCTGAAGAGTTGGACTACTGTGGTCCTGTTATGATCAGTTTAAGTGCACCTTCGGCGATTACACTTAACTTTCTGATGGTGCGGTCGAAGTCCTTCTGTGAGGTAGCTTCTGTTACACCTTTGTCGTTGTGTAGTTGGGTTCCCTTGCCACGCTGTGGGGTCTGACAGGGTGTTTTTCAAGGTAGCTCTTTCCGACTTGTGCGGTAGGGCTCCTCAACCAACTAGTCGTTTCTGTGGAGTGGGGTGCACAGGATAGCTCGGGATAGCTCGCCTGCTCGTCTGTAATATAAGAGACGAAATTCTGCACAACCCTGAATAATCGGTTTGTGCAGAGCGTCTCACTGAAAGCCAAAGTAGCCCTCAGTGATAGCTCCACATCTCTATACATAAGCGACGAACATTCTGCTACTTCCGGGGTCCACTGGAATCTCACTCTAAATTCCTATACATACATAAATATCAATCGTGTCTAACTATACACATACAGAATTAATAATATTATAAACATTCAGTGGTACAGCCACTGGTCTGCAAACATACATATAAGTTAAACAACAGTGGTTCCGTACGGTATACAACATGGCGGCGCAACCGGTCGTGTTTCGCCTCGTGGTAGGCTCTTCCCACATGGTCACGCAAATTCGGATTAACAATTCACATTTATGCATAGCAAATTCCACAAACATAATTTCCACAATAATATAAATATATCACGATGAAACAGAAGGGTGTTCATTTACCTGTTTGACAAGTTCAGGCCCGTGATGACTTGAGAGAATTCTAAGATTCTAAGTCCTGCTTCCTGGTCTAAGTGTGGAGAGATTTCTCTGCCAGCTATGTCGCTGTTCACACTTCGATGTCTTCCTCGTCTCACACACGACTGATTCAAACTGCGCTAAGATCTGACACAGTCAGAACTGCTCTACCCGCTTACCTGAGCTCTCATTGGTTAAAATGTTCAGATTCAAAACTCAAGTGCTGACTCACTGCGCAGCGTGGGTCGGGCTCGCGGTGTGTACTTTTATTGCTGCTGTGTTATATACTGACTCTCTACTGTTACAAACACTACACAAGGCTGAATAGTCCATGAGCAGAGTTAAAACTAGCCAGTTCATGACAGGCTCCCTCAACTGAAAAAAGGCGATGACTACTGGATTCGACCTTTTTCTACTACAGAGCCTAGTTTAACACTGCACTATCCTAGGGTCCTATTTACAAACTAAGTAAGTGCTCTACCTGAGCTGCAATGCTGTGCCAGGTAGCTATGGACACTAGTGACAGGGTATTACTGGACGGGGACGAATTCTGGTGCTGTGGCCCTTTGTTGTGTTGGGTGGGCGACAGCTGCTGTGTCCTCCACGAGATGGCGACTGAGGTAGTCGGCTCCGAGGTTCTCTTTGCCGGGGATGTACTCGATTTGGAATGAGTACGCCTGAAGGGTGAGTGCCCATCGCATCAGGCGAGAGTTCAAAGACTTGGAGGCTGCCAGGAACGATAGTGGTTGGTGGTCCACCTGAACTGTGAAGTGAGTCCCATACAGGTAGAGTTGAAACTTCTGTATGGCCCAGACTAGTCCAAGACATTCTTTCTCCGACGTGGCGTAGTGGGTCTCGGCGGGTCTCAATTTTCTGCTGGCGTAGGCGACAGGGAATAGCGTCTCTGCATTCTTGGGGTCGCGCTGTAGCAGTACTGCTCCGAGGCCTAAGTCGCTTGCGTCGGTGCGAAGAACGAATGGCTGGGTCAAATCGGGTAGGTGGAGTACTGGCGCCGAGGTCATTCTGTCCTTGAGTGTTTGGAATGCTGTCTCACATTCCGCTGTCCAAACTGCTTTGTCCGGGGCGATTTTCCGGGTTCCATTTGTCAGTGGTACGGCGATGCTGTTGTAGTTGGGGATGAATTTCTGGTAGAAGCCGCAGAGTCCTAGAAACGACTGTACTTCCTTCTTGGTCTTGGGCCTAGGAGCGTCGAGTAGGCGTTTCACGGTCTTTTCTACCGGTCGCAGGCTTCCTTGACTGATGGTGTGTCCCAGAAATTCTAGTTCTGTGAATCCAATCTGACATTTGGTGGGTCTTGCCGTCAATCCCGTGTCTCTGAGGCGGGCGAGTAGTTGTTGTAGGAGCGTGACATGTTCCTCCCACGTAGGTGTTGCGATGAGGATGTCGTCCATAAACGAATGTAGGTGCTCGCTGCTCAGGGGTGCCAGGAGTTTTCGCATCATGGCGCTGAAGATGCTGGGTGCGTTGTGGAGTCCGAATGGAAGCACGTTGAATTCGAAGTGTCCTTCCATAGTGCTGAACGCTAGGTACTTTCGGACTTGTGGTTGTACTGGTATCTGATAGTATCCTTTGCTGAGGTCGATGCGTGAGAAGTACTTCGCTCGCTGTAGCTTGGCAAATAGGTCTGTCTGGTCCGGGAGTGGCTCTGGCTGGAACTGCGTTACCGCATTCAGGAGTCTGAAGTCGATGCACAGTCGATGCTCTCCGTTGGGTTTTCGCAACAGTACCGTGCCTGCGCTGTAGGGTGAAGTAGACTCTGAGATGATTCCGGCTGCCAGTAAGGTGTCTATCTCTTCCTTGATGGCTCGCTGCTGAGACAGTGGCATCGGGTAGAGCTTCTGGCGGACGGGTGTTGGGTCGGTCACCGTTAAGGTTACTTCGACGAGGTCTGTCCTCCCTGGTCGGTCTGTTAGCACAGTCTGATGTTGTCGAATGACCTGTAGTACTTGCTGTCGCTGTTTAGCGGCTAGGTCTCCGTTGAGTATCACGTCTTTGTAGGTTTCTTTGGAGTGCAGGGGATACTCTACTGCATTGGTCTCCATGCTTTCTCCTTCTTCCGCGATGGCGATGGCTAACAAGTTGTGAGTGCTGGGGGTCGCTGGTCGGTCCGTATACTTCTTGAGGAGATTGATGTGGTGGTATCGGGCTCTCCCGTTCACCTCTACTTGGTAGACTGTCTTGGATTTCTTGGCAGTCACCCGGTACGGTCCTCTCCAAGCGATGTCCAGCTTGTTGGTTCCACTTGGAAGTAAGAGTAGCACTTGATCGCCGACTTGCAGTTCTCTGTCCTTCGCGTGGCGGTTGTAGTACTTCGCCTGACGGGCTCTTGCCTTCTTCAGTGCTTCACCAGCTTTCTTCCACGTTGCTTTGAGGGTTTCCTGCAGGTCTGCGACGTACTTGGTGGCACCTCTTGGTGTGTCGTCTATCTTGGCTTCCGTCCAACTTCTGCGTAGGGCTTCTAGCGGTCCTGCTAGAGGTCTGCCGAATAGCAATGTTGACGGGGTGTAGCCTGTGGCTGCATGGGGCGTTTCTCGGTATGCGAACAGTGCCGCATTCACGTAGGTGTCCCACGCTTCTGGATTGTCGTCGGCGACTTTCCTGAGTATGGTGAGAAGGGTTCCATTCAGTCTTTCTACTTGTCCGTTGCTGGCTGGGTGGTATGGTGGTGTGCGAATGTGATGAACTTGTATCAACTCGAACACGTCTTGCATCAGGCGGCCGGTGAACTGAGATCCGTTGTCCGTTCTAATGCTGTCCGGGAATCCGACTCTGGTAAAGATGGCGATGAGTGCATCTGCAATCTTCTTGGTGTCGATCGCTGGCAACGGGACTGCTTCGCACCACATCGTACATGCGTCGACGAGTGTGAGTAGAAATCTGTTCCGCTTCTTGGTCATGGGCAGTGGTCCTACTATGTCTACTGAGACTTGCTGGAATGGCACGCCGACTACTACTGATGGTCCTAAGGTAACTGGTACGGTGTGATGTCGCGGGGAATATCGTTGACATTGGTGGCAAGATTTCACGTAGCGCTTGACATCCTCCGTGATTCCTGGCCAATAGTAGTGTGCGCTGATTCTCTGCACTGTGGCTCCAATTCCCATGTGTCCGCTGAGTGGCATGCTGTGGCCTAGTTCTAGTACTTGGGCTCGAAGGGTGGCTGGTAGTACTAGTTGGGTGTGATCTCCATCTCCTTGTCGATGTAGAACTCCCTCTTCCATGTAGAAGTCTCCCTTGTGCGGGGGTGTGTGCGCCTTGGGTAGCTTCTGGAAGCACTTCGCTATCGAGGTGTCTTCTTTCTGTGCTGTTTTGATCTCTTCGAGTCCTGGATTCGGAGCGAACTCGGGCTGGGGTGGTTGGGTTTTAGCTTGGGCCCTGGTTTGCACTGCAGCTATCTCTACAGTTTTAGGGGGCGTGCCTAAGAACACATACCTACAACCTAGCACTAGATCATACAGGGGTTTCTGTAAAACAGCTGCTTGGATTCGTCCTGTGACGTACCTACTCTCTACTTCTATCCAAGCTATTGGGCAAGTAGTCGTCGGTTTCGTCAAGTCTGCTCCTTGTAAGTCGACTGTCTTGTCTGTCAAGTCCGCGCGCGATACAAGAGATTCGCTAACTATCGCGTCGTATGATAGACCTGTGTCATACAGACAGTTCGCTTCTTTTCCGTTGACCTTGACCGTGTCTGTCACCGATGGGTGATCTCCGATCGTGTGTGGCTTGTTACCGCTGCTTTGAGTTAGAACTCTGTGCGCTGGCCGGCTTTCGCGCTCTTCCCTACGTTGTGCGGCCAACTTGAAACATTCTGCGGTGGAGTGATTGTTTCTGTTGCAGAACGAACAATACCGTCTCTGTTCTGCGGGACCTCTTTTCCCGAATTCCGTGTTGGGTCCTTTATTTTGCCCAGGTCTGGGGTTATTCGGCTTATTCGCGGTGCGCTCTTCCCGGTTAGGGCTTCGTTTCTGTGCCTCTTTCCCGTTAGGCTTTAGGTCTCGCCTGAAGCTCTTGGCTTCTCCGTGTGCGGCCACGTACCTATCTGCGACCTTGACCAGATCTTCTAGTCTTTCCGCGCCCTGCTCTACTGAGAATGTTCTCAGCTCGGGGGTCATGGTTTCCCGTAGCTGTTCCCATACTAACAGTTCTGTCAGTCCATCATACGTCTTAGCCGTGGCTGACTGGCTAATCCACTTATCCAGCGTTGTGGACAACCGATCCGCGAACTGCGCATAGCTCTCTCCTTTCACTCTCCGATTGGTGCGGAACTTTTGCCGGTAGCATTCTCCTGTTAGTTCGAATCCCGTTAGGAGTGCCTCTTTTACTTTGTGATAGTCAGTCACTCTGTCAGTCGGTAGCTTACTGTAGATGTCATAAGCCTTTCCTCTAAGCCCTTGACTAAGCTTAAAAGACCAATGAGTGGGATCTAGTTTATACTCTGTTGCTAGACGCTCAAACCTAGTCAGATAGAGATCTAGACCTTCTTCTCTCTCATTGAATGTTCCCAGTGGAAATGACATTCCTTGTACAGGGTTGGATGCTACCTCTAGCTGATCTGAGTGGGGAGGGGTTGAGGAAGAACTTGAAGCTCCTGATCCCAATCTTCTTAGCTCTAACTCATGCTGTCTGTCTTTTTCCTTTTCTGCCCTCTCATACTCCCATTTCCTAACTTCTGCTTCTCTCTCTGCTGCTAATGCTGCCTTCTTCTGTTCTCCTTCTAATTCTAGTTTCTTCTGCTCTGCTTCTAATTTCTTCTGCTCTGCTTCTAGTTCTGCTTTTCTCTGTTCTCTTGCTGCTTCTAACTCTGCTTTCTTTTGCTCTGCCTCTAATGCTAGTTTCTTCTGCTCTGCTTCTAGTTCTGCTTTTCTCTGTTCTGCTTCGAGTTTCTTCGCCTCTCTCTCTGCTGCTCTCTCTGCCTTAGCCTCCTGTTTCTCTACCTCTGCATTGATATACGCAATTAGGTCTCCCCCTGCTAAGTGTAAAGCTTCCCTAATTCCTTGAAGCGCAATCTCAAGGCCACTGGGTCCGACATTGCCAAACGTGTCTATGAACAACCTCTGAATCACGTGGAATACCAAAACACTAGCAATATTGCAATTCAATAAAAACAATGCAAAGACAATCAAATTCGTAATCAATAATAGAATAAAACAAGAGTCAAATGGCATACAACAGTTATTAAGCAAAACCTGCAAAAGAACAATGCAACATACAGACACAAAAATATTTGAAGCAAAAAAGTTTTTAACTAAAGAATAGTGCACCACAACTGATCAGTGTTATACCCTTACACTATTCTAAGTTATTCTACTTCTACTGTTATCTAATTTTATTGTACTTAGGTCCGGTTATACCCAATTCCTATTATACACAGATCCTGGCTAGGCTCGCCAATTAAAGTGTCACGTGGGGTTTATGGGCTCTGCACAATGGAATTATGGACCCTTACGTTTATTCGGTGGGAACTGCTAGTAAGTCACCCTATGAATTACTTTAATAAATTTATTTGTTTAGCTCGTTCTGTGTTAAGGTTGGGGTACAGAGATAGATAGATAAAATGGTAAAAGATTACTGTCACACTAGCTTTCACACGGCTATGAATCATATGTAGTCCAGCCACTTGATAACAGTTAAAATCACACATTTATTTCTTCTACTCTATACAAGATTCTCTAAGTACTAATCTAACTTAAAAAGTCTCAGTCACTGCTAATAGTTCGATCGCTGATAGTCTAGGCAGCTGTTTTATCTTCCTCGGGCACTTGCTATAATCTCTCATGTAGATTTGGACTACTGTGGTCCGTTTTACAGTTTCTGAAGAGTTGGACTACTGTGGTCCTGTTATGATCAGTTTAAGTGCACCTTCGGCGATTACACTTAACTTTCTGATGGTGCGGTCGAAGTCCTTCTGTGAGGTAGCTTCTGTTACACCTTTGTCGTTGTGTAGTTGGGTTCCCTTGCCACGCTGTGGGGTCTGACAGGGTGTTTTTCAAGGTAGCTCTTTCCGACTTGTGCTGTAGGGCTCCTCAACCAAATAGTCGTTTCTGTGGAGTGGGGTGCACAGGATAGCTCGGGATAGCTCGCCTGCTCGTCTGTAATATAAGAGACGAAATTCTGCACAACCCTGAATAATCGGTTTGTGCAGAGCGTCTCACTGAAAGCCAAAGTAGCCCTCAGTGATAGCTCCACATCTCTATACATAAGCGACGAACATTCTGCTACTTCCGGGGTCCACTGGAATCTCACTCTAAATTCCTATACATACATAAATATCAATCGTGTCTAACTATACACATACAGAATTAATAATATTATAAACATTCAGTGGTACAGCCACTGGTCTGCAAACATACATATAAGTTAAACAACAGTGGTTCCGTACGGTATACAACATGGCGGCGCAACCGGTCGTGTTTCGCCTCGTGGTAGGCTCTTCCCACATGGTCACGCAAATTCGGATTAACAATTCACATTTATGCATAGCAAATTCCACAAACATAATTTCCACAATAATATAAATATATCACGATGAAACAGAAGGGTGTTCATTTACCTGTTTGACAAGTTCAGGCCCGTGATGACTTGAGAGAATTCTAAGATTCTAAGTCCTGCTTCCTGGTCTAAGTGTGGAGAGATTTCTCTGCCAGCTATGTCGCTGTTCACACTTCGATGTCTTCCTCGTCTCACACACGACTGATTCAAACTGCGCTAAGATCTGACACAGTCAGAACTGCTCTACCCGCTTACCTGAGCTCTCATTGGTTAAAATGTTCAGATTCAAAACTCAAGTGCTGACTCACTGCGCAGCGTGGGTCGGGCTCGCGGTGTGTACTTTTATTGCTGCTGTGTTATATACTGACTCTCTACTGTTACAAACACTACACAAGGCTGAATAGTCCATGAGCAGAGTTAAAACTAGCCAGTTCATGACACCTTCCCTCTTCCCCGTTCTCTCCCTCTCTCTATCTCTCTCTCTATCTCTTTTTCTCTCTCTCTAAATTATACACCACTAAAATAAAAAAAGGTAAAGATTACAATATGACCACAACTATGATCATTATGATGATACAGAAATCGATGCCGACGCCGAGTACATAGCCATAATATCCAGGTGAGCTGATGGACTCTGGGCTCACTACATAGCGCCAATATTCAGGTGAGCAGACGGACACGGGGCCCAGCTTAGCAGTATATGTTCAGCAGGCAGGTCACATGCACAGCAAAGTCATGTAAATTGAACCAAAATATCTCTGCTTGTGTCGTGTTCAAGTGGTATGGCCCGTTTTTTTATTTAGAACACACACACACACACAAACACACACACACACTCGCACACACACACACACTGTGATATTAACAATTGTTATATACTATCCTATCCCGTAACTTGACAGTCGTTGGGGAACCACAGATGATCGTTTGGCCAGAGTACTCAATCTTTTTCTGTCCTCAGCAACCCTCATGGCTTCGCTCAGTGTCGAGCCAGTCCATTCTCGAATGTTGTCCTCCCATCTTTTTTCTGTCTTCCTCTGCCTCTGCCTCCTTGCACCGTGCCTTGCAGGATGGTCCTTGCAAGGCCTGATGATCTGGTGACGTGGCCATACAATGAGAGTTTCCGTTTCTTCACCACTGTGAGCATGTCATCGTGTTGTCCAATAGCCTGTCGGACGTCGTCGTTGGTGATGTGCTGCCCAGAAGTCTTCTGTAGCACCTCATCTCCATGCATTTTATTCTTTGTTGTAGGTCTGCTGTGAAGGGCCATGTTTCGCAAGCGTATAAGAAGATAGAAATGACAAGGGAGCCTTACATTGGAGTATAGACTGATGGTCCTGTCTTCCAAATGGGCTTCAGGCTTGTCAGGGCAGCAGTTGTTTGTGCGATCCTGGAGAGGACTTCCTGTCGGGACCCATTGCCTGATACAATGGCTCCTAAATATGTAAAGCTATGCACCGTGTTGAGGGATTGGCCTTGGACTTTGGTGTCCGTGTTGATGCCATTGGTGTTGTTGGTCAACAGTTTGGTCTTCTCTGCACTTATTTCCATTCAAAGGCTCTGGAGGTGGTATCAAGCCTCTGTACCAGCTGTTCAAGTTCTTGTTCCTCCCCAGCCAATCCATCAATGTCATCCGCAAAACGGAGGTTGGAGATTGCTCTACATCCTATGCTGACTGTGCTTCGTGATCTGCAAGGGCATCTGACATGATGCGCTCCATGAAGATGTTGAAGAGTGTTGGAGAGAGCAGGCATCCTTGACGCACGCTGATTGTTGTTCTGAACCAGTTCCCGATGGCGCTGTTGTGGAGGACTGCACCGGTAACCCTGTCATACAGGCTTTTGAGGACTTAAACTATCGTTATAAGATTGTGTCATATAACCTGCAGGTTCTGTTCTGTTCTGTAAAGACACACACACATACACACACACACCCCCACCCACACACACACACACACACACCCACACACACACACACACACACACACACACACACACACACACACACACAAGAAGAAACACAAACACAAACACTAAAGTCTACAGAAAGGGTGTCCCAATTCATGATCACGCTGTGAGAAACAATTCGTGTCACTATGGAGAGATAAACCGCATGGAGTTTTGACAGAAATACACATAAATACAGACATACACATAGACACAGACATACTCATAGACACAGGCATACGCATACACACAGGCACAGACATACACATAGACACAGACATACACATAGACAGAGACATACACACAGGCACAGACATACACATAGACAGAGACATACACATAGACAGAGACATACACATAGACATACACATAGACACAGACATACACGTAGACACAGACATACACGTAGACACAGACATACACATAGACACAGACATACAAAAACCTGTCATCTGCCCGCACGCTTCCTAGGCGTAAAGAACTGTGTTAGTGACGTGATCTCCGCCTACCATTTGTTCAACAAAGCCCTCAATAAATATACCCGTCCCCTTAATACACCCGCTCACTGTCTGCACCCATCCTATTTATACACCCGTACTCTGCACATCGGTCTCTTCTGCAGCCAGCTGGGTAGGTCTTTTTTTTTCTTCTCTTCATCTGCTTGTGTGAGGTCTAGGTTGGCTTGTCTTTATCTCTGTTGTTGCATTTTGTGAGTACTTCTGTCGTAGGCGAGTGTTGCTTTTTGTGACCTGTGTGTCCTCCCCGTTGTTGCATGCTTTGGGTTATATTCACCACACATCAGTCATCATGCATTTGTCCTTTTTATTATCTTATTAGGGGTTGTTGTTGTAACGGTGTTGTTGTAAAGTTGTTGTTGTTCTTCTTCCTCCACCTCCTAATGGTCTGTCTTAATTGGAAGGTTCGGGAAGGTTCAAAAAACATTTTCCCGTGGTTCTCAGATCCTGAATTTAGGTTGCTGAACCTTTTGGGGAAAAAGATGTTCAGAAGCCTAGATTCGGGAACTGAGATCCTCGAAACAAAGTTTATAAACCTCCCCGAACCATCCAATTAAGACAGGCCATTAAACAATACTTATACCTTTTGTTACACCTTTTGTGCTTTCAGTCCCTGTGCGTCAATACTAATTACTTCCAATTAAGACAGGACATTAAACAGTACTTATACACCTTTTGTGCTTTCATCATTAAACAATACTTATACACCTTTTGTGCTTTCAGTCCCTGTGCGTCAATACTAATTACAAAGTACAAACATGATGACTAGGACGGCTTCCATATCAGCTGTGTTTCTGGCCGTTGTCTCTGGTGAGTTGACCGCCTTGCGTTTAAAACTGCTAATCCAGGTACGAAATTGCTAGCGAATTCGCCTTAAAATATATATTTTTAAAATGGCAAGATGGCAGGTCATTGATGCATTATCAGGCACTGGTAGATATAGATGAAAACAAGCATTTTTAAAAGTGTTATAAAGTGAGAGAGTGTGTGTATATATTTGTGGTGGTCTTCTGTCTGGGTTTTATCCTCATGGCTGTCATAAACGTCCTGTGCGTGTTATCAAAATAATTAGCTTTATTCTCAGAAGATTCATACAAACTTGATATTAGTGTGTACACAGTTTGTAACGTTCCAATTTCACGTACACACGCATTCATCAAAAGGCCTTTCTTATACAATTACACAAGTTGAGACAAAGAGATAAACTTGAAACACTGAGAACGTAACATATACAACAGTTCCAACACAACACCAATATACGTTTTGCAAATTTTATGGTTCACTTCTTTCTCACTCAAATTAGTAGAATAATAATTCAAATGGAATTTAAAGAAACTATAATTATGTCCTAAAGTAATAAAATAATAAATAGCTGAAATATAATATGATTTTATCTCTCTGTCTCTCTCTATGGCAATCCTGTTCCTGGTCTGACAGACAGTTACAATTATCAATTTATGGAAATATTTTATTTATTTACAAATTAGTTTCAATATTATGTTTCCAACAAGCAAATCATAAAATATAAATATTCGAATTACCGTGTCTGTTTTGAACAGCATCCAGAATCACCACAGTGAAAAACAGAAGTAGCCTACACACTAACACAATATTTCCCAGTCACAAAAAAAAAAAAGCATTCACCCTTTTTTTCAGCATATCTTTCATTCCACTAATACACCCTATCCTAGTCATATTTCATCTAAATACAGACACTCTCAGATGCATACCAGAACAGCCTTCTGTTCTCCAAACAATCTTTATATAGCCGAGTCTCATCATCAAAATATTAATGACGTCGAACAAAAAAATATAGTATCAATGCAAAGCGAATACACCATGTGCCTATGTCAACAGCCGTCGCTTGCGTACTAGCGCTATAAACACGTGATATATACACAACTATAAATATTTACCAATTCACTTCGTGACAATGACCTGTCTTAATTAGAAGGTCAGTCGAGGTTCTCGACCTTTTTATTTCGAGGATCTCGGAGCCCACAAACCTAGCTTCCTAAATTTACTTTTTTTTCTTTCTTTTTATATATTTTTAAAAATTAAGCAACAAAATGAAACTTTGGAACGATTGCCCAGCATCTGAACTATCTGCGAACTGCAATGTATTAAAATCTGTTTGGACGGGTTTGAGATACAGTGTAAAATGTGTTTGGAAAACAATGGATCTCGGCGACCTGTCAATGGGATTCCAGATATATCTCGCAACAAGTAGTCAAATCTTGCAACTTCGTAAGACAGTGGATATTTCGTGTAATGATCTTTGTTCTTATTGGTTTAATTATTGATTACGTCATTCTCTATTGTTCCAACAGATAGATAGATATTCAATGTTTATAGGGTCCTGTGGACTACCAAGAGCCGAATCAGGACCACACAAAACTAAGGGAAATCAGACTAAACTACTAACATATGAGAAAAGATGTAAATAAAACCAGTCTTATTAATAAAATTAACCAAGAATATAAACAAGGCGACATGACATATATTCGGTAAAACAAACCAACACCATATAAAAATTGAAAAATGGTGTTTACTATTGCAAACTTTAAAAATCTTTTTATTAAAAGGTATCAAACCAATATATCTTTTTCTTTCATCAATCTGATCAACACATTCAGACATAAAATGGCGGACGGAAAAGGACTTATCACATGTAAAGCACCATGGTGGTTCTTCTCTTTTAAAAGGAAACTATGAGAGACATAAGTATGCCCAATATGAAGGCGGGCCAAAACAGTTTCTTCTTTGCGGGTGGACGCAAAGTTAGGCAAAGAAAACGACAAATCTGGAAGAATTTGAAATAATTTGTTATTGATTTGATTAGACCATTCGGTCTGCCACAGCTGTTTACAATAAGATCCAGGCATACAACGCAGATCAGAGTATGGAACAAACTGGAAAATCTCTTAAGGGAAATCTAGATGCAGAGCTTCTTTAGCCGCTTTGTCCACTGCAATATTGCCTCGGATGACCATGTGACTAGGTACCCACATAAAAACTATCTTTTTACCCTCAGAAACAAGTTGTGTGTGGAGGTCATGGATCTCTGCCAGAAAAGGGTGTGATATCTTTCTCATGGAAAGAGCCTGAAGTGCTGACTGTGAATCAGACATGATTAAAAATAAGGATCTTTTGGATTGATAAACCTGTTTCAGAGGTAAATGAATTGCCTTCAGCTCAGCTGTATAAACAGAACAAAAATCAGGTATACGCTGTTGCAAAGGCTTGTCGAGGTGTCTCCCAGAGACTGACGCAGCAGTAACTAAGTCTCCTTTCTTCGACCCGTCCGTAAAAAGTTGTTCATATCATTTATACAATGAACATTGTTCTAGATAAAGTTGCTTATAAACAGCTTTGGAAGTTTCGGTCTTGTTGAAGGATGTGAGATTAAAGTTGATAATGGGGTTGATGAGGTTCCAAAGTGGGAGCACAGTTAGCAATTGGTCATCATTAACAGAGTCAATACCTATGCCTGCAGTGTCAAAGTGAGGACGTATTCTGATAACAAAATGAGAAACTAATGTCGGTTTGTTGGAATATTTAAGTGTAAATAACGGGTTTATAACACAATCATAAGCAGGATTATCAGGGTTTGCTTTAAGTTTGAAAAAATATTTCATAACGAGCTGAAGGCTACGGATCTCCAAGAAAGGTTCGCCAGCCTCAGCGTAGAGACTTTCCTTCAGTGAAGTGCGAAACGCCCCCAGGTAGATCCTAAGGCCTTGATGATAGATTGGATCCAAGGCTTTCAAATAGGCTTTTCTAGCAGAACCATATACGATGCTACCATAATCCAATTTAGAGCATACCAGAGAATGATAGAGGAGGAGCAGAGTTTACTTGTCTGTTCCCCAGTCTGTGTGGCTGATAACTTTCAAAACATTAAAACCTTTCTGGCAGCTTTCCTTCAGGTATTTAATATGCGGCAGAAAAGTAAATTTGATGTCAAAAATAATACTAAAACATTTAACTTGTTTAGAAACTTTGATGGGTTGGCCATAAACATGGAGAGAAGGGTTCAAAACCTGATTCAGTTTAAGAAAGCGAACATTTGAAGCCGTTTTCTTCTACCCATCCTTGAATTTTATCTATGCAAAGCTGAAGTTGACGCTTCACCCCTGCCAAGGTTTAACCCTTGGCCGAGATGGAGAAATCATCAACAAGGATTTATCTATGCCAGATTTGACGTTTTTAACTATGTTGTTGATCCTAATGTTAAACAAAAGAGGAGAAAGAATGCTACCCTGAGGGACACCCATCTCCTGCTCAAAAGGATCTGATAAAGTGGAGCCAAATTGGATCTGAAACTTTCTACAAGTTAAAACATTTTCTATAAAAATGGGTAAGCTCCCACAGAAGCCCAGGGGTTCTAGATCTTTTAGAATCCAGAACTTCCAAGTCGTGTCATCTGCCTTCTCTAGATCAGACAACACAGAAATAACGTGTTCACCGTTAACCAACGCGTCTCTGACGAACGACTCGAAACGAACGAGGTGATCTGAAGTGCTCCTGTTTTTTGCGGAAACCACATTGAGAGATATTAAGAGCGTTGATGGATTCTAACTGCCACATCAAACGCTCATAAATAATTATTTCTATAGTTTTGCACAGTTTGTAAGGGCAATGGGCCTGTAGTTGTTTGGATCAGAGTGATCCTTACCAGGCTTAGATATTGGAACAATAAGTGCTTGCCGCCAAGATTGGGGAAAGGAAACAGAAGACCAGATATGATTAAACACATCCATGCGTAGGTTCAACGATGGCAGAAATAAACGGTCACCCTAGGAGAGCTGCTGTGCTAGGGAAGGGACAATGGATGGTCAGCAACAACCGACTCGCGCAGTACACTAACAGTCCCTCCCAAAAGTATCCTGACATACACGCCAGCGAACCGACAGAGACATTGTAAGAGAACGGCATTAACAGTCCCTCTTACCGACCATAAGAGAAAATGTGGAAAGAACTCTGAACAGACTTGCCCTACAGAAATCCGTTGCTGAGTTAGATTCTGACTGCTAATCCCTAAACTTTAAGCATGAAAACTTCCTCTTTTAGGAGGAAAATCCGCCGACTCATTTTACCAAAATTCTCGGTTTTCTATTTTTTCCGGTTTATTGCTTTTATATTAAAAAAAAACAACAAACAAAAACATTTATCTAGATCTAGATAAAAGTTGAAATCATTAATTTGTTGTTAAGCCCGCACAATGAAAGTAACCACTGCATACAATGCGTTACAAACATACATCACTTCCTAACCACAGGGCGTACAATCATTCTGAATCTTCTAACGTAATTTCATACCTTGGAATGATAGAAATATGATCCTATAATCTTTTACTACCCAAGTTCTCTCGGGTCTTTTATTTCCGGATAATCTTTCTGCTAATCAGCTGAAAGAATTAATCAATCAAACAGCGTTTATCGAGTACGCTTCTAAAATGCCGACATTTTTCCTCGCTACTATTCAAGGATGAAATTCCTTCATTTTCATGTCAAATTATCGGTCTTAAAATACGCTCCACTGATTTTAAGGGAAAAGAAGTCCCCTATACGCTATTGTGTCCGGGGACGTTAATCTACCTATCTACCTACCTACCTTTTCAGGGAATTCTTCCTGTTGCTACTATCGTATTCCCGCGAGCTTACATTTCTTGTTATGCAGTCAAATGGAGAAATGCGTCGTCGACTTTTTCGACATCATTGTGATTTCCGGATCTGAAATTATAATACATCTCAGTAGCCTTTATTGGCAATCGTCGTGGTGGAGACGTCGTAACAGGAGCGCAAGTCTACCTGTCGGAGGGTCTTGTTCTTCTCTGGGTTTAAAAGCTCGTTAAAAATAGTTATGTACCGTTCGTGGGATTGGTCAGTGGTTTGACAGCCCTATAGCGGTGACGTTTTCAGCGCTGGTGCTGATGCGCTGGCTATGTAAAGGTCGCTTAGCTGATTCCTCTCGGCTGCAGTCCGTACGAAGAATGAACGCTAGTACTGTTCGCTCAGGCAGGGAGGGATGCGGAAACCGCGCCAGTTATTCACCGCTTCCCTTTAAACGATTTTTTCCCCCGTAATCCCGTAAAAATGGCGATTGGGGTTAGAAATAAATTGTTTTCGGCTGTATTTCTGTTCCTTCACGCTACTGTTTTCACCGACCTTCACCCCTTTTAGCTTTTCTGGATGACCCACAGATTTAGTGCAAGATAGATCAATGCAAAGATTGTCCCATGAAAATGACCAAAGGGAAGTTGGATTAATAACTTATTTGCATACTAGATCAAAGCAAAGTTTGATTCATGGCTTATTTTACACAGACCATGACGTATAGACCAACGTAATGTTTGATTCATGATTTATTTTACATAGACCATGACTTATAGACCAAAGTAATGTTTGATTCATTCATTCCACTGTTGGTTGTTCAGTGTGCCGTGGCTACGGACAGCTAACGGCTTGTCCTGCCATCGGCTGCCCAAACCGCTGTCCTAGCGGTTACGTCAAGGACTTCAGAGGCTGCGACACGTGCACATGCAACGGGCAACCAAGCACCCCAAGCTGCCCACCTGTCCTCTGCGCCCTATACTGCGAAAACGGCAACGTCAAAGACGCCAATGGCTGCGACACCTGCACCTGCAAGGCCACGCCCAATAACGTCACGCCCTGCCCTGCCATTGCCTGCCTGCTCTATTGTCCTTATGGCAAAGCCAAGGACTTGAACGGGTGCGACCTCTGTCGGTGTAACCCTGAACCTCAAGGTGAATGTTTGATAATTATAACAATGATGAAAGTGAGAATGATGATTATGAGAATGATTATTTTGATTATAATGATGGTGACAATGAGGGGAGGGAATTTTATAAACTAAAACTACAATAATCTAATGAAGTGAGTATGTGCGTGTGTGTATCTGTCTACTAACAATTTATAGGTTCATGTAAGATTCTCTTTTTACTAAAATAGAACTCACATACACAGCCGCACACTCGCTATCAAGCTAAGACAAAGACCACACAGTTATTTACTCTTTGCTCTCTGTTAATTATTTAATTAAATTATTCTTTCAACCACACACCGTGAACACAAGTCAGTGGCTTGACAAACGAAAAAACAGTGACAGCTTTATGTCCAAGGAGAGAAATGTAGATCCTTAATGCCGTATGTTTTTACTATCTCAAAGATTAGTCCCAGACTAAATATTGACGCGTGCTATCTAACGCCTGTCCGTCAGCGAGTCGAAAGTGCCGTCACCTGGGAGGTTGGACGAGCAGCTACGTCTTGGGTTAGACTCTGCACCGTTGTCACACGTCTTTGGCAATGATGATGGAGTACTCGAGATTCGCAAAGTCACGGCCCAACGTAGGAAGCTGTACACATATTACAGCAAAGCCTGATTCCTCAAGAAGGTTCGTAGTACCGGCTCACCCACGATTATAATTTTTAAACCGGCTCTTTCTAATTTAACGGCACGAGAACTGACACACGTCTATTCGCTAAGACGTTTCCGTGCGATCTGATTTTCTAAGCCTTTCGTATTTTGGGGATATATATATATATATATATATATATATATATATACATGAACCTCACCTTTTGTGGGGTTTTCTGTCTGGTGTTGGTTTGTGGGGCATTTTTTTATGGGGCTTTATGTATATATATATATATAAAAAATGTTGACCTTTGTGGGGCTTTTTATATTAGACCTTTGTGGGGCTTTTTATATTAGAATTGTTTATGAGGCAGATGTATATTGTTGCTAGTTGTGGGGCATTATATGTATAAACCTATTATGGGGTTTTCTGTCTGGTGTTGGTTTGAGGGGCATTATATATATATGTATTTCAAAATGTAGAGCATTGTGGGGCTTTTTATAATAGAATTGTTTATGAGGCAGATATATAGGCCTACTGTTGCTAGTTGTGGGCCATTATATGTTACATGTTGTGGGCCATATATCTCTCCGTTCCGCTGACGCTTTTCACCTTTCTGTGCCACGCATCAAGCTGGAGACGTATGGTCGTCGTTCTTTCTCTTTTGCTGCTCCTACACTTTGGAATTCCTTGCCTCAGCCTCTCCGTGACACCCCTACTCTATCTGCATTCAAATCTAGACTTAAAACACATCTTTTCCATGAACACCTCTTGAAATAAATTCCTGCCCACCAGCCGTCCTCAACCTCTTTTGTGGTCATCGTACCTTCATCATCGTCGTCATCATGGTCGTCATCATCATCATCGTCGTCATCAGCCTCATCATATCATCGTCACCGTCGTTGTCATCTTCTTTCTCAGTGTCGTCGTCATCGTCGTCGTCATCGTCGCTGTTTTCCTCATCTTCGTCGTCGTTGTGGCCCAGGTGTGTTTGGCTGCTTGAGTGTCTGTGCAGGTGTTGTGTTGTGGTGTCTTTTTGTGCTGATCATAGTAGTTGTTCCATGGCGTTTTTAAGCAAATTGCTCGTTTCTGTTTCTGTGTGAAATGCACGTATACTGATAGAGATAGACAATTTTATTGTGCTTTGTATTTTATTGTGTGTGTGTGTGTGTGTGTGTGCGTGGGAGACATTGAGAGAGTGGGTGTGTTTGACTATGTTTTAATACTGTGGTGATAGAGTTAGACAATTTTTTATTGTGCTTTGTATTTTATTGTGTGTATGTCTTTGGGTGTGTGAGTGGGTGTGTTTGACTATGTTTTAATACTGTGGTGATAGAGATAGACAATTTTATTGTGCTTTTGTATTTTATTGTGTGTGTGGTTGTGGTTGTGTGTATGTGTGTATATGTATGTGTGTGTGTGTGTGTGTGTGTATGCGTGGGAGACATAGAGTGAGTGGGTGTGTTTGACTATATTTTAATACTGTGGTGTTTGGTATTGTGTTTGATGCTTTTATTCTTTTATGTTCCTTGATTATTTAGTTAAGGCTGGCTGTAACTGCGCTTTGAGCTTCTCCTGAGGGAAAGGCGTAGAATGTTTAAATGAAATAAATTATTATTAATTATTATTATGTGAATGGGAAAAGGAAGAAAGTAATTTAGTGTTGTGTAATTGCAGTGTGAATGAATGTTTCATGCATTTTTTGATCATTGGAAATTAAATATTTCATCTGCTACATTTTTATTCAAATTAATGTGTGTATGTCTCTGCTCTCGATACAATGTAAACTATTAAAGAATGAATGAACGAAGCAGGATTGCATAAATCAATGAAGAAGTGAATGAATGCATAATGAAATCATTCTAAACCCCATCATTAAAGTTTTTATTATAATTTATTGTATGGATTAAGGCTGAGTTTATTTATTTATTTTCTTTTTACTTTCTACTTAGTGTCTTCTTATGAATACTTATTCTCTTCCTTAAATGTCCCCCACCAACCCGGTTTGTTTTTCATGTATTATTATGTTGACCCGAATGGGCTGAAAATTTGGCAACGAACTAAACATGAAATGAGTAATCCGATTTTTTTTCAATAACTAAGGTAAAGAAAACTTGAAAAGAATAAGAAGAAAAAGAAGAAAGGAGAAGAAGAAGGACAGAGAGAGAGAGGGGGGGAGAGAGGGGGAGAAAGAGAGAGAGGGAGAGAGAGAGAGAGAGAGAGAGATTTTTTTAAATAAAACTTTTACTGAATGTTTATTTTCACTTTAAACTTTATTACAGCAGATCATTATGCAAAACAAATATGCCAAATATTCTTTTTAGGTAATTGGCATTTACATGGGTTAAATTTTTTTTTGCATAAAGGTTAAAATCTGTGACATCTAAGGCATTTTAGGCACAAAATTACTAGCACCTTAGGTATTGAAAAGGGTACTTTCAATGTACATTTTTATGTATTTTGTTTAAGTGCATCTTCCCTATACACCTTTCTCCCTTACCACTCAAGTAAAACAAAAGAAACGATTTTCATGCACAAAAAACTTGCATTCTTGTAAAGTAAAAAATATATCAAAATATGGCATGGTAAAATGCAACAAAAAATTCACATTTTACCAAATCATTTTCCCCTCGTTTGTTGTAAGTTTTAATTTTATATATGTAACGATTGCTAAATATCTACAGATTATTGAATAAGATGAGATAAAACATTGGTTATAGGGTAAACCGGACAATAAAATGATTGATTGAATGTAGCGATAAATTGTTTTCAAAAATCCACCCTTTACATTGAACACAAGGAAGATAGTTTTCACGTTTAGCATCTTCTACAGAACTTGGGCGCCTGACCACTGTTAGTTCTCCTCGTCCAATCCGCAGCACCTGTAAACACACACACACAAAATTTAAAAATAAGAAAATTAGTATTGCACTTGGATGCAAACCACCCAAATTTAGGAAGGAAAAATGGAAAGAAAATAGAAGAGAGAGAGAGAGAGAGAGAGAGAGAGAGAGAGAGAGAGAGAGAGAGAGAATCTTTTTATTCTCAGGGTGAAGAGTAAGCAGGGGTGCTTCTTTACATCTAGCCCTTGCCCCATTTATAAAGGGATACATGAACAATTTACAGTACACGAAAAGTTTTCAGGACATAAACATACAGAGGAACTGAAGCATTCATTCACATTAAAAAAACAACCCAAGGTAATACTAATAGTACAAGTTTTTGGAATATAACCATACCGATGAACTGAAGCATACATATGAAAAACAATAGCATGACATCATAATTTATCCAAATACATGTCAGTGTCTACAATTCACACACAGACAGGGTGGCCTCGTGGCGCAGTGGATAAGTCGCCGGTTTCCTATGCCGAAGGTCGCGGGTTCGATTCCCGCAAGGGGCGAACGTATGTGACCTAGGTACGAGACTATTGAGGTCACCGAGGGTTTTCTCCGGGCACTCCGGTTTCCTCCCTCCCTTCAATAATGGTACAGGACGCAGTCAATATAAAAATTTCAAAAATAAAAATTCGATTTTCTTTCCGTCTTCTAATAGCGATCTCCCTGCCTTTACACCACCTGTTTGAGTGATGGATGTGTGTTTGGTATGTGTGAGGGTGGATGAGACAGGTGAGCGTGTATGTTGGTATAGGTCGCCGCGCTTTGAGCCTGAATGATTTGGGGTAAGGCGCGTATAGCATCCTTTATTATTATTATTATTATTATTATTATTATTATTATTATTATTATTATTATTATTATTATTATTATTATTATTATTATTATTTTAAAGTAAGTGAAGTAAATGATGTAAAATGTGTCCCGACATACGTTTTCCAAAACCTTTGGAGGTAGTTTTTTTTCTGAACAAGAAAAAGTCAAGTTAGACCAGTTTACTTCTATGGCCTTAATGATCTAGTGGAAACAAACCAGACAAACCACAACTGAATAAACACAAAACCCTTAAAGTGTGTCCAGCAGATTCCACTGTTTACAGTCTTTCAGGAAAATTACCAAAATATTATTTCTCAGGAATATTAACAAAATTACCGTCATGTGCCATCACCAACTCCATCACCGACTCCACCTCCGACTCTGATTCTGGGTCGAACTCAAAGTCAAGCCTTTCATCGTCTGAGCAATCAGGAGGCTGAATTAAAAAAAAAAAAAAAAAAAAAAATAATAATAATAATAATAATAATAATAATATTAATAATAATATTAATAATAATATTAATAATAATAAAATAAAAATAAAGTATAAACATGCACATTAAAGTTAGACAATAAAGAGTAGCTCTAATTTTTGTCTGCTGGGCGTTAAAACAGGAGAAAATTTGGCATGTAGCAAGTAGTTTTCCTTCACAAGAGTAAGCCAATGTAAATTTAAATGTCATTGCCGTGAACAATTTTTTTTCTTTTTTGGAGATACATGCATCGATTTGCTGGTAATTGCTTTCTTAGCAAGGACAATGTATCCCTATTGATAGATTAGTAAAAAAATGGTTATCTGAAAGTTTCTGATTCAGAAGAAGAAGAAGAAGAAGATGAAGAAGATGGTGATGATTATGATGATGAGGAGGTGGAGGAGGAGGAGGAGGAGGAGGGGGAAGAGAAAGCTCCTGCTGCTGACGATGATGATAGAAGAAGAAGAAGAAAAAGATGATGATTATAATGTTGTTGATGATGATGATGATGATGATGATGATAAGGAGGAGGAGGAAAAGGAAAAGAAGGAGGGGGAAGATAAAGCTGCTGGTGCTGCTTCTGCTGCTGACGATGGTGATAGAAGAAGAAGAAGAAGAAGAAGAAGAAGAAGAAGAAGAAGAAGAAGAAGAAGAAGAAGAAAGTAACTTAACAGACAACAGTAGCTTAGACAACATGTTTCTTACCAACGATTCCATAGATGTTTCATCACAGGTCTGTGCTGGATTGCCCTTCAACCACTGCTGAACTTTGCATGTACGATCCACTGTGTATACAAAGTTAAAAAAACAAGAAATTTTATATTTAGGCCTATATTATATATATATACAGTGTTACCCTTTTAGTAAGAAGTACAGGGGACTAACATTTTTACTTCTTGCGTCGTGCTATCTCCTCTGTCTCCAAAGCCTAGATCATTATCTACTCTCAAGGATGTGGTTCGTTTTGCATTATACTAGGCCCCCTATCCCCTCTCTCTCTCTCTCTCTCTCTCTCTCTCTCTCTCTCTCTCTCTCTCTCTCTCTCTCTCTTTCTCCTCTCTTTCTCTCTGATGAGCCAGGGCCGGATCAAGGCCTTCAGAGGGGGGGGGGGGGGTATTCCAAATTTGCGACGGGAGGGAGGGGGGGAGGGAGGAGAGTACATACATTTTTTTACCGTAGGGTAGTGACAAACGAGAATAAATTATGCACAGCAACTTCGGCTTTTTACCATTGGAAACTATTTCTTCTTTCACTTTTTGATTTAATATAGTTATTAGTTTTCTGAAAAAAAATGATACAAATTCAACACCCCCCTCCTCCTACCTCCCCCCCCCCCAAAAAAAAATAAATAAAATAAAATAAAATAAATAAAATGAAATAAAAAATTACATAAATAAATGAAATAATTAGCCTAATCAAATAAAAATAATTTAAAGCAGTAAGTTAAAAAAGCCTTTTGTCACAGCATTGTAATAAACCAATAAACCAAAGGCAAAGAAAAACTTTTTTTAATAGTCTATTTACACAACAATGTTAGCAACGCAGTACAGTAGGGAGTAGGCCTATATTAAAAGGAATTTTAAATAAATATCACTATTATCTACTGTTCTGATACAGCTTTTTGGTTTATTTCTGTAGATTTAACAAACTGTACGCCTAGTTTATCTTTAAACACCATTCAATTATCATCTTTTGAAAGAAAAACTTAGAATTCTGTGATTAATCATAAAGCGTACGATAGTGAAAAAGCGCAAACAAGACTTCTCCTAGGAAAAGCAATTCAGCCAATCGGTGTGCCGATTTTCCTGTTAGGTAGGGTAGTGAAAAACAGCTTGATTTACATTAAATGTAGTAATATTCCAAACGATACCCGCATAAAAGCAGAAATGAATAATTCATCTGTCATCGGATTCCCTAATAAACATTTTCTGTGGAAAATTGAGTGTAAATGATTGTTTGAAAGTTGACCATCGAAAATGGCTGCCACGATTGACAAGCAAAACGTAGGCCTACAAAACATGTACGAGCCTTTAGCGACTGTGCCCTTTTGAGTTAAAATGAAATGCAGTAGACATAATCTAAATGGCGTTTAAGTATGAACTGTGGCGTAGACCTTGTTAGAGTTTTAGAGATATACCGAAAAAGTGCCTCGGCTTTTTGCGTGTAGTCTAGTACTGTAGTAGCAAAAATGTCACTTTCCCAAAACAAATCACGATTTTTGTTGCGTTGAAAACATCGGCGAAGGTGTCTTCTTTGTCATCAAAATGTTATTGAAGTGCTACAATCCAAGAAGAAGAAGAAGAAGAAGAAGAAGAAGAAGAAGAAGAAGAAGAAGAAGAAGAAGAAGAAGAAGACTGTAACATTATGCAATGCGTAGTTGAACACGCGTTTACTCATGCACCTAGACCAAACCCCTTAGACTTAGTAAAAGAAGTTCAATGAAAACTAGCGACCCACCGCACCGGTGCTTCACTGAGCAACCTTCGCCGACATGTTAAAAACACAATTTGCTTTGAAAGATAAACAACTACATCGACCAATTTTGTTCAAACTTAGTGTTGTACTAGTATAACAAATTTCCACTCACCGGTTTAAGCACAGGCTCTCTGAATCTTCGCGAGGCCATTCTCGTTGCAATCAAGAACGGTAACTCTCCTTTCACATTGAAGATTAAAATCACCATGGCAAAGTCACCATGGCGGACAGATTGAAAAGTTTTGAAGCAAGGGAGGCAATCCAATTATTTTTTGG